>BRDA01006608.1:0-16661 GCA_036984385.1 Crenuchus spilurus
AACCACTAATAATAAATTGAATAACAGAATTGGTGTTTCCATGGCTTAGGAAAAAACCCAGAAGAAACGCTTTGGATTTACATTTACAGCATTTTGTAGATGCTCTTATCCAGTGTGATGTATAAATGTTCTTTATTTCTATTAAAATAATTATTTCTGCTAGAACAGACAGGTTAGTGTCCAAACTACTCTTCAGTTCAGACAATATTAGAAGAAAAACAATTAGTTTTAATACAAAAAAAAGGAAAGATACACAATTATACACAATATAAGAGCATTTCAATGCGTTACAATAAGTGTTTAAACTAGTGTTCACTTAAGTGCTCCACAAGAGTTGGTCTTTAGTCTGTGTTTGAAGACTGCAAGGGACTTTGGTGTTTCGAACAGTCAGTGGGAGTTTGTTCTACCACCTGGGTGTTAGGAACTAGCATGACTAGGATGCTTGTCTTCCATGTGTCTTGAAGGATGGCAAGTCAAGTCATGCCATACTAGAAGCTTAAAGGGCTCAAGGTGAAACTTGAGACATGACCATTGCCATTAAGTAGCGAGGGGCTGGTCCATTTCTTGCTTTGTAGGTGAGCATCAGGGTTTTGAATCTGATATGAGCAGCTATAGGAAGCCAGTGAAGTGAATGCAGCCGTGGCGTGACATGATAGAACTTGGGTTGATTGAAGACCAGCTGAGCAGCTGCATTCTGGATCAGGGTCTGATGGCTTGCATAGAAAGACCAGCAAGGAGTGAGTTGCAGTAGTCAAGTCTTGAGATAATGAGAGACTGCACAAGGACCTGGGCAGTGTCCTGGGTTAGAAAGGGTCGGATCTGTCATATGTTGAAGAGGAGGAACCTGCACGACCGAGTCAAGTTTGTGATGTAAGCAGAAAATAACTGGTCATCTAGGATTGCACCAAGGCTTCTTACTTCTTGAGACGGAACGATGATGGAGTTCTCAAACAGAACAGGAAGTTCAAGATGCAAACCAGTGGTTCCAGGATTGAATAGAAGCTGAGCTTCAGGTGGTGGGTTGTCATCCATGTAGAGATGTCAGGCAAATATGCTTGGGGTTTACAGTACCTCTGATTGCTACTAATGTCTTTTAAATGTGTAATAATTGATCAGCTTCAGAGTTCAGCTGTTGCAGCACCAGGATAAAGCTTGTCTGCAGTGTTTCCCAAGACGTGCAACATCACAGGTATTAATTCGCCCTCCTAATTGGATTGAACATCAGAGATCTACACTACAGGGGGTTACAAAGTGCTGCCATTCACAGTGTAGATATCTCTCTCAGACAGACACTAGGATGAAGGACCCTCAGCTACCTGGTGAGTTTTTTAAATGTCCATTTTCTACATACCTGTGGGTGTAGCTGATATAATCTCCATGTTGAGAGTTTTTTTTCTGCCTGTTTACTGTATAATTGTTAGACAGATATTAGTAATAGTTGGCCTGTGCAGTGGTGTAGCTCTTTTATTGTTATTACTTTAATATCTTATAGTATAAAACTTAGGATAAATACTAAGTCATGACCACAGGTATGTTGAATTTGCAATAGTTTGTCAGCAATTAGACTATAAAATAATAATAAATAATAATAAAAATTCATAGAAATGTCTCCATTCTAAAATCATAGTTTTACTATAAATCTTTGTGGGTTCATCATTAGAGAAGCATTAAATAACATTAAATAAATGGGAGGTTTCTCCAAGTGCATTTGTGTATTTTGTTTTCAGTCTGCTCAGCTTCCTAACACAGGATTAGAGAACTAGAGAACTACATACATATGTGGTGTGCTCAAATACTTGATGTATGTCTCAATTGATCATGTTTTAGTTTTTAATCGAGGCACCAATAACCAGCTGTATTGAGCATTACTAAATGACTGAATATTTTGATCAATCTACCATTGTTAGTGATTTTAGTGCCAGACTACCAAAACACCAGACATAAGTACAGGCCCTTATTGGCTAATAAATAAACGCTGCTTTAGAGGTTCTTTCAGGCTATCTCAGATGTTGAGTCACATTAATATAAATGCATTTATCATTAATTAGTCAGTTATTGACCATGTATTATTGCTTATTATAACCTTAAGTACTGTTAAAATAAATGTTACATGTTCTATGTCTTTATACTGTCATTTAAAAGACAATAATTGTTAATGCCGAACACTGTTAACCAGAACTGTGACTCATGGAAGTAATTCAGTGGATTTCCTTGTAGACTATAATTAGAAATACAGCAAGCGTGTAGGCCGTGGTTCTAAAACTGGCCTCTAATCCCAAACTGCTACAACACTGTTAACCTTCAGTGATGCCAGCCTTGTCCATGCATGCAGAAGGATTACATTATTGTCAGGATTACAGCGGAAGGGATGGAACATCATGAACTCAATATATTAAGTTAATATTAAGTCATCTCATTTGAGCTTCGGGAAAAAGTGATTTGGTTTCAATGCAAATCCTTTCATTAATATCAAAACATAACTTATTGTTCTGGTCCTACACAAATTTCCAGCAGTTTCAGCTAAATCAAAGAGAAATTTTATTGTATTCACTCTAAATAGCCTAAACCTAATCTATTCCTTTTCTTCAGAGATTAATCACTTTTCTTCTTTTCTAAGATTGAAAATAAAATTCTTTGAATAAGTGTTAAAAAACATTAATTACTGAGTCCCTATCAAATAGAAATGAGCACTCAGCTTCTGTCCTGCTGAAGGCACAAATCTAAATTGTAAAATAAACCTACATAATATCCCTTTAGTGCTGTGCAGCTATGCGGTCTGAAATAAATTATTTCTGGACCAGTAAAATCTAACAGCTGTTCAGCAGTAAAATATAAGCATCTGTTTTTACATTACAAAGCATAAAATGTTACATTTGAGGCCTATTTCATGCAGTTATTGTACAAAAAGCCTATATGCAAATTCACACAGACAATTCAGTACAGAAATAAAAAACAGTGAATGATTAAGAAGTTAAGAGGTGACCCAATTTTTAATATGATCCCATTCCCTGTTTATTCCATTTGGTTATTACTAGAAAAGTCAAATTGTAATGAAATATGTAAACCTAGGCTGAGGGTGAAGTAAACTGTGATTTACTTGGCTGCCGCAACCACAGTGCTAAATCCTGTAGACAGATGGGTGTTCCTTAAAATGCTGTCCTCACATTGTCTGTAATGGAAGGTCAATCAGTCAGATGCAATTAAAATCCATTTAAGATTGGAATCATGTAAAAGTTTTAAAACAGCTTTACAGTATGCCATTTTTGAATAGCTGTTGCACTCACAATGATTGCAGATATAAAGAGAGTGATGTTTGGTGAATAAGAGAATGACATCAATCAATCCCATATGTACAAAAAGCCCATGATGCTACATATAAAATCATCAACAATGCTGTTTCAAAGTATTCTAATAAGTCACTTCCCTATGGTTAGAGTTACACACCCATATTATACGCAAGGAACAAATTTTAATCCAGTTTAAAACACAACTGGAGAAAAAACAAGATTCTGGTAGAGATAAATGTAGAGATTTAAATTGATTTTAAGAAGATGTTATTTTTGTTTTATTTAAATAACCAGAACATAGATTATATGAGACAGATTATAATATATATAAAAATGTATTACTGGTAGAAAATTAATGGGAACGCTTGTAATGTTCAACATGTCGTCTGATTCACACAAAGTCCAGCTTTTCAATAGAAAGAGCGAATCAGCTTGCTGGAAAAGGAATCCATAGGAAAAGCCTCACCCCTCTGGCTTTGTTGTAAAGTTATGCACAGGTGTAGTAGACAGAACAGTCTGAATAAACATGTTATTTTTCCAGTGTTATGTGAGTCAAACACTACAAACAATTTTTTTTTTTTAATTTAACTTTTTTTTTTTTTTACTATTTTGGTATTTCAAGTCTCTTTTTGAACATTTCCTTGACATTTCCTTAGCTTGGTGAAAATTGCTCCATCTGTTCATGGAGATAGTAGCCTTTATATGGCAGGTAGTGATGCAAGACCTTGGATTTCTTTGAGTTGTTGACTCCTGCCACTTGTATCAATGGAGTTGACTACTTAACTCCACTTTATATTAACAATCACAGCAGCATGGAGTGTAAAACCATCATTTTGGATAAAGGACATGATGTGACTGATTTTCAAATGGACATTGTGGGTGGTAGCATCTAACTTTTTGGGATTTTCTAGTGCTGCTGTTGTGAAGTTGTACTAAGAATAGAGTTTTGGTACATTGAGTGCCTCCCAAGAGCATAACAGTGGTCCCCCCAGGCCATTGATGCCAGAGATGAATGATGAATTGACCTCTATATTGAACAGGATCAACAAGGAAATTGTCAGGGATTACCATTGAGTAGGGCTGAACGATTAATCGTTTTTTAAGCAGGAGCTGCGATTTGAATTAACCAATAGCTTGCAAGTATCACTAGGGAAGAAAACGTGTGAACTGCCTGCTGATGACCAATCAGAAGCCGCTAGTCATGCATATCTGGCAGAGCTAATATCTTTAGCAAGAAAGCTAAATCAAGTAGCACTGCACTCAACGTCAGGGAAAAGATGAATGTTTTACCTGAGCAAGCGAGCGAGGCCCAAAGTCCAGTGGACGAGTTGTCACCAAAGAAAAATTGGACAATGTGTGTATGGGGCCATTTTGGTTTCAGAACAACTGACAAAGTTGAAACGAAGCTGAGAAACGTGTGTGCACCCAGTGATGGACTGGCGCCCTGTCCTGGGCTTAGTTGAATAGTGTGATGCTCTGCTCTGCGCCCAGTGAGGGGGTAGGGGACTAACCGTGACTCTGTTAAGGATTAAGTGGGTGTGATAATGGATGGATGGATATAGTGTGTGTTTGTGTTATTCACAGAAATAAAAGTAATCGGCACTGATGACACTTTTTATTCGTTTTTATTACATTCTAGCATTTTTCATAGAATTTATTTTTCTTTCAGAAAATGCACTCAAAATCTCATTCAAAATGTGATGCACTCTAAGACTAGGCTTAATCCCTGTGTCTGGGAAATGGCCCCTATTTTTTTTAAGATAAAACAGATACATTTTAATTTCAGCTTTTCAAGTGAGGCATTACTGTCCACTGCTGATCAGTCATATATGCAAGTAACTTGATATTTCATTCATGTTTCACACATTTACTGTTACTGTTAAGATTTTTACTCATGTTGCAGTTCATGTGAATTTATTTATTTTGTCTGTCTTTATTTTATAGGTGTTGAAATTTAAAAATAAAACTGACAACTCTTAATCTGAGAACCCTGGAAATCCTTTTTATGTAGAAACAAGTTTATAATTATATTTGATAGATATGTTAACCACTAAAACAGGTTTGGGGTTTAAATCGCAATCCAATATTCTGTGGAAAAATCGCAATTAGATATTTTACTCAAATCGTGCAGCCCTACCATTGAGTGACTGCTCCAAACCAAAGTTGTTTATTCCCATTGTTACGTAAGTGGTCCTAATATTCTGATATGACTGTGAGTCCATAAAATAAGGAGTTGCCTTGATACCAACTCTCAGACAACTTGCAGTTGAAGAATTTATTATTTTGGATTTGACTCCGCCCCACTACCTGAGGGAGCTGCAAAGCTGGTCAGACTTATATGGATGAGAGAATTTAACAGATAATTAAAAAACCTTGCTGTTTGTCATTTCAATATACACTGTATTGTATTGTTTTTATTGTTTGCTGTTGTACATTTTTGTCTATCTTTAAATCAGATCACATAGGAAATAAAATATATGACTATTGGGTTGTATTCCTTAATGACGGTGGAGTGTCTGTAAACGACTGCTGTGAATGTTAATATATGCTTCTAATCTATCAGTCAACCAACAAGTCCATTATCATCAACGGAAGGTGTGAAAATGGTAGAAGTGTTTTTATAGAAGCATCATTTCCTCTCTGTTTCAATTCCATGAATGTGAAAATATAGCCCACAACTTTAAAAAAAGAGACAGCACCATTTTGGTACACTACTATTTTTGTGACCTTAATCAATTAGTGCCAAAGCCGGACTTTAAAGATTGATACCGGCTAATCCCATCTCAGTTGTTCCACTCCAAAAATAAGTTAAAGAACCATGTGACATGATTAGAACAGGAGGTTACGTTTACTAAGACACATGCTTAAACATACAGGGTGTCCTTTTTGCTTCTTTACCCAGACAATGGTGAATAACCTAATACTAATAATATTAATGAATATATATTGATGAAATTTGGATTAAATATACTTAGTTTGTGTGAAAAAAAAACTGATGCTACAACATGTGCTGAAAATATTTACTGTCAGCATCCAAACACACTTCAACCTGACACTCCATGTTGTGAAATGTCATCCACCAATAGAGGTTATCCACCCATGATACTGTTTCCAAACTGTTTTAGAAATGTCCATTGTGTCTTCTGAATCAAACAGTACATTGGCACCAGGAACCCTTCCTCTTGTACTGTGCATTGATACATGATCACTGCACAGTTCTCAGGGTGAAATAACCAACATCCTGTGTTGTGTCCATGAGGATAACCGAGGACTTTATTGTCTCCCTGCAGTGGCAGGTGACTGATGGACATGGCTGGATGAGCAGATATTAGTCATCAGACATCAACACCCATCTATCTGCACTGTAATCATACATGTCAGTCTTTTTCACACAGACTGAGGTTTATTTAATCACCATTTCATCACCAGATCTTCTTTAGAATTAAAGTTCACAATTGTTTGGGTAAAGAAGCAAACGTGACACTCTGCATATGTCTAATATGTATAAGATAATCCATTATCTTCACTGAGGTTTTTGTCGAGTGACAAATCAATATATTACTAATACGGGCGGCACGGTGGCTTAGTTGTTAGCACGTTCGCCTCTCAGCGCTGAGGTCTTGGGTTTGAGTCCACATTTAAGCGTTTCCATGTTCTCCCCGTGTCTGCGTGGGTTTCCTCCGGGGTCTCCGGTTTCCTCCCACAGTCCAAAAACATGGAGGTCAGGTGAATTGGGTACTTTAAAAATGTCCGTGTGTGTATGTATGTGAATGTATGTGTGTGGGTGTGTTCACCCAGCGATGGACTGGCACCCTGTCCTGGGCTTAGTTGAATAGTGTAATGCCCTGCCCTGCACCCAGTGAGGGGGTAGGGGACTAACCGCAACCCTGATAAGGATTAAGCGGCTGTGAGAATGAATGAATGAATGAATATTACTAATACCTGAATCAAATAATCAAATAAGACAGACAATAAGAAGGCAAGTACTTTAGCTAATGTCTACATATTAGCTAGAATTAAAAAGGTCTACACTATGTCACAGGTGGCATTGCCTTGTGAATTGCACTGCATTGTGAATTATACCTTTAATATATCCTTGGTATGTCCAATGACTCTAACTGGTCTTATTCTCCTCTTTGCTCAGGTACCAAATTCCACAAGGTCTGGCCCAAACAAAATGTGGATAAGAAAACCAAAAATGAAACAGTGGCCAAAACTACAAGACCTATGCTGCCTGCATCCAGAGCAACCACTTTAACAGCAGAGCAGCAAATGAAGCAGACGCCATTTGAAAGGGTTTTCTATGACATGTCCCACAATGAACAAGTGGTCAGTGAGATCATTCTGGGAAAAAGGATAGCCTTCTATGAACTCAGAGGTGAAATAGGAGCCGGCAATTTCTCACAAGTCAAACTTGGCGTTCATGTCTTAACTAAAGGTGAGATGTGTGATGTGATGTGATGTGATGAGCCCAGGGTGCTAAGTTAAATTACTCAGTATTTTAATAATGTTATCATATAGTGAATGCAGGATGGCCTGATATTTATTGTATTCTGTTAAGGCACATACTGTAAAGTTAGGTGTACTGACTAATGGCTCCTCCCACACAATGTAATAGAATTTGTAGGATTTATTGTACATAAAATACTCAAATTAATCCCACAAATACACATAAATGTCATTATTGTTCAAAACTTAATTTAACAAGGTACACTCAGAAAACTATATTAATTAATAAATATTAATTAGAGCAAATTACCATTCAAATGGTATCATTATTAACATTTACAAAAACGAAGCTTGAAATAAGGGACTTTACATTTAATGAACATCATATATATATTTTCATATAACAGTTTACCTTAACTTAAATTGTGAACATAAATTAACTTTTTCATAATAAGTTTTAAGTATTCTTTGGGTGGGGAACTCTGATCCTTGAGGGAGGAAAGTCAAAGCCTGGTTATTTTTCTGCTCATCTTCCAACAGACCGGAAAATTGCATTTGTGGTATCAAATTGTGGTGATCAAACTGACTGAAAATGCTACATGCCTATTTCTATTCTCTAAGAAAGGTGTCCCTCAAGGGTCAATACTAGGCCCTACATTACTCTCTCTATATATTAACAACATTCCCCTCAGTCACAAAGTACAGATGATGGTATACTACTTGGCATCTCTGCCTTCCGCACCTCCTCCAGTGCTCTTAGAGCCCGCCACAGGGTCATCAGCTGGTGCCACTGATCATGGATGTTTCGCCCCCAAACCAGTACATCTCACGGCTGGGGCAGGTGTGGCCTAATGGTTAAGGATCTGGTCTGGTGACCTGAAGGTCACCGGTTTGATGCCCAGGCAGATCACGACTGAAGTGCCCTTGAGCACTAATTGTAAGCCCCAATTGTAAGTCGCTTTGGATAAAAGCGTCTGCTAAATGCCGCAAATGCAAATCTCATGGTGGGAGGGCAGTGGCTGTGGGAGACATCTCCTTACCACTCCCTGCGGCTGCCCTTATTGGCGTGTTAAACCCCAACTCATATCACTACTCCATAACCAGAGCCAGTAGCTTGCCTTCTCTGCCCCTTCAGCCAGCTCCTTGATGGACTTCTTTATCCTAGATCCCTACATCCCCACAGCACAGAGCAGCTGGATTGTGGTTTTCCGCACAAATCTCCTACAGCCAACTTCCACCGGATAGATAGATAGATAGATATATACTTTATTAATCCCTTGCGGGAAATTCAGGTCCCAGCACTGCTGGCAGGGCAGCCGCTTGCGCAGCGCCAACTTTACATCTAAAAATAAGGAAAAAATACATGAGGAATGTGGGGAAAAAGAGAAAAAAAAACATGAAAAACATGTGAACATGCCAATCATGTAGAAAAAAAAACTCTTTGCATAGCACATATAAAAACAGACATAAGCTGATGAAGACGTTTGGTAGTCCAGGAAAGGATGGGGGGGGCAGCCGGACCAGCACTGCCTGCAGCAAGTCAGTCTGTGTTCAAGTCCTCAGATGATCAGGTCACCACCCAACCTAGCTCTATGTACTCTGCTGCCAGATTAGAGTACTTCAGCCTCTTGAACTCAGATGCTGCTGGTATTCCATCCTCCCAGGGCACAGTAGTTTGATGATAAGAACCTTCTTGAAAACAGTGGACCACATCACGACATCTGGTCTTAAAGTTGTCTGTGATCTTGGTTGAAAAAACAAGCTGCTTACCCAAATCAATGTGCATCTCCCACTTCTTCACCGGTGTGTGTTGTTCAGTGTGTGTAAATGGAGAGTGTTGATTGTAAAGCGTCCTTGGGTATCTAGAAAGGTGGCGCTATATAAGTGTAACATTCATTCTTACCAGGAGTCAGAAGACACATGTATTTCCTCGCTGTCTTCTGTGCTACCTCAGCAGGTCTGACAAAAGAGATGTACAGGTGAGGGGAATCTGTAGAGTTGTTTGCCCTCACCCTACATCCCTCCAGCTGTTCTGCCAACTTCCTTAACACCTGATTGCTCCGATTGATCAGAGCAATTCTGCACCCAGAGAGTGTGGTGAAGGCCTGTGTTTTCTTGACTACACAAAGGGCACTTTATTCACCTCCAAACCACTGGGAGTGATTTCAAAGACAAGGAAGGATATCATATGATGCTCTTATAAGGAAGCTGAGCCGCAACTGTGTAGTTCTCCACATGTCTGCCCAGATTATTACCTTCCTAACGAGTCCAAGCTCCTTGCTTACCCTGGGATACTGCCTTGATGGTACACTGTTCCTGCTCCACTTGTGAGACCTCTTCCACCACCATTCTCTTCCTCTGCTCCCTTGTAGCTCTAGATCAGAACGGCATAGGTTCTCCCCAACCCAACCCTGCCTGAATGACCTAGGTTCTCCCCATAAAGTTCAAAAGGGAGAGTGAGCACTTCCTATCATTTGTGCTTTCTGATGTTGTGATCTCATGGGGGATCGAAAATGGCCACCAAAACGGGAATAATGTCAACAAAGCACATGCATATCAATGGGAAAACAATCTTTAAAACCAGATAGGTCGACAGCTATACACTAGATCTCTGGTGTAAAGACATGTCAGCTATACAAAATGAGTACAATAAAACTGGGATGAAACAGTGGAAAGCCAGAAATCAGTGGCAAACCTGAAGTTATGGAGACTGTACAATGAGCAGACTGATTGAGTGATTGTCAACATGTAGACTCTACGGCGTACTTTTTTTTTAGCAATATTACAGTCCTGTAAGTCATGACTGAATCATATTGATAGAATAAGACTAGTGTAAAACATGCTAAAACAATATTTTGCAGGATTCAGACTAGAAGCAGGTGATGCGTAGGCCATGAAAATCCATGATAGGGTGTCTCGTAGTCGTACACCAACACTGTTCTGTCTTCTGCTGACCAAGTTAATAAATTTCCATTTGTCAACTCTATAAAATACTATATATAGGCTTAAATAGTAGTACTACTAGATGGCTTTGGTCTAACAAATGGAATTGTAAACAAGAACTGTGATTTTGTACACAAATGCAAAAAATATGGTCAAAAATGTCTTGAGGATTGGGCCTGAGGACAGAACCCTGAAGACTGTACCTTGGAGACTGTAACTTGATGTGGACTGGAATGCCTGGTGAGCATGTACGTAGGCTCCAGTTACTGGTCAAGTAGAAAAGGCTAATGCCATACCACTCATCTTAGGTTGTCATCCAAGGATTGAGATGTTTAACAGTAGAAATCCTCCAGCTTTGTCTGGGTCTGGTGCTGATATTGGTGCACGTTAGGAACTCGTTAATGGGCAAGAAGTCAGGTTCAGGTATGCATAATCATAACGACCTAGAGAAGGGGAACATTGGCAACATCTTGTGCCCTATTCCAGTATTGCTGCAGCTCCGACTGCAGCTCCTGAAAAGAAGTACATAAGAATTTGTTTTACTGATATATGCACCTGTTTTATATATTAACTGTTTAGCTGTTTGTGATGTACTGTGATTATGGTTGATTAAATTATTATTAGTATTATTATTTTATTTTTATTTTATTGCCAGGCTGCCGTTGTAAATTAGAATTCATTGTTAATTACTTGCCTGGTTAAATTAAAGGTTAATAAAATATATAATGTTGTGCTTTTCAGTACTGGATCTGGAATGGATTCAAGACAATATTTTCAATACTGCACTCAAAAATAGAGTATTTTCCAAAACCCAGATTCTTTTATATTCTATTAATTTCTCATCTAAACTGATTTTCTGTAAAGCAGCTTTAAGACACTAGCTCCATTCAAATACATATTGACTGACTAAATGATTGACTGATTGACATTTTAAATAGACATTGTTTCATGTTTTCCCCACATATACAGGCCCTGCAGTAGCAAGCACATGCCAGTGACTAGAGGTGATCCACTCACATTAGTGCCTAGTAATCAAATTAGATTCACGAGACCCCACTCAATGCTTGTGAAGGCAAACAGGTTTTCTACATCTCTTTAATCTTTTTGGAGGCTGTGCACAGATGCCTGGTGGAAAACTTGAGGGTATGTGAGGGTCCTTGACTGCAAATCATATAGTTCTGTTGGAAGTTCCACTTAAATTAGCCTTGGCCCCACTGCCCTAATCCCCTAATCTGTATAATATGCTCTCTGCTAATCTCGCCCCCCTCTCTGCTCTCTCCTTAGAGCGTGTTGCAGTCAAAATTCTTAACAAAATGCGTCTGGACAAGAAGATGCAGACTATGTTTGCCTCCGAAATCTCTTGCATGGAAAGACTGTCACATCCGAACATCGTACGGATTTATGAAGTGATAGAAACAAATAAGCACTTGTACCTAGCCATGGAGTACGGCAGTGGAGGAGACCTGTTTTCACGCATCAGCAGCAGGGGGCGTCTGGCAGACTTGGAGAGCAAGCTCGTCTTTGCCCAGATCATCTCTGCAGTCAAATACATGGTGAGAACTGTGCAAGAGAATAATTAAAAGGAATATGAAATTTTACATGACTTTCATTTCACTGCCCAATGTAGAAACATGTGGCTTGCCAAGTTTGCTTTGCACTAAAACTATGGATCATGTTCCCAATAAGTTAATGGAAGCTTATTCTTATGGCCCTACTACATTAAATGGACATTTTCCATAATGTCATGGACCTAGTATCTTAAAAATGATAGCTTTCATGGATTTTATTCTGTCATATCAGAATATTATGAGCACCTCCTTGTATCTACACTCATTCTCCATTTTACCTCCACTAACCATATTCGTAATGTCATGCAAAACTTTGGGCCGCCCCGTCTGTACAATTCAATTGAAAAATAAAATTAAATCTTTTAGGGAATAAAAATAACAATTAAGAATTAAAATAATGTTGATGCATAAATATGGACAACCTTAAACTAATACTTTGTTGAAGTGTCCTTTGAATTGATGACAGCATTCAGACTTCGTGGGTAGGATTCTATCCACATGGCATATTTTGACTTGGCAGTCTTTTTTGGAAAAGTATTCCAAATTTTTCCTATTGTGAGAGCATCTCCTTTGTTCCTTTGTCTTCAGGTCAACCCACAGATGATCAATTTCATTCAGGTCTGGGCTCTGACTGACCCATTCCAATTTTAATCTACTTCTAGTGAAGCCATTCTTTTGTCAATGTGCACGGATGCTTTGTTGTGCTGAAAAGTGAAACTCCTCTTCATCTTTAGCTTTTTGGCAAAAGCCTGAGGATTTTGTGCCATATTTGACTGCTATTTGGAACTGTACTTAATTCCCTCCGCCTTGACTAAAGCTCCAGTTCCAGCTGCAGAAAATCACCCACAAAGCAGAATACTGCCTCCTCCACCATGCTTCACTGTGGGTATGGTGGTCTTTTCTTGATGATGATTTCATGGTTGACTTTATCACATACATACCTTTTGGAATTATGGCCAAAATGTTCTACCTTGGTCAAAACAGATCAAAACATGTTTTCTCATGTGATTTTGGCAAACCATAAGCTCTTTGTGGCTTTTGCTGTCACTTGCAACTGATTAAATATCAGGAAAATCCTACTTGAACAGCTAATCAGAATATCTTTAAATTATGACAGTTGTGTATTAATATTATTTACACAAACACAGAACACAGAAGTAGCCACACCCCCAAATAAGAGGATCTCCATATTTATGCAACCATTATCTTTCTTACAGTTTAACTCGTATAGTACTTTTCTCCAACCCAGTGCACTTCACAGCAATTGGTACACATACACAGACACAGTTAAAGAAATATCACCAGGAAAGGGTCATTCTGTAACAATGGAAACATGTTAGTTTGATGTATATAAGAGCTTTAGTAAGGTAGTTTACATGTGTATGTACATATATAAACTCCTGACCAATACATGACTCAATACATGAGTGTTGTAATCATCAGCCATTAGACTCTTTCACTCCAACAGAAGCAAGTAGCATATGGGTGCTAATGTTAGCATTACATGTAAAAATAGCAATTTAGTACAGTGGTACCTTGGGATATGAGCAAACCAACATACACATTTTTTTAAGATACGAGCAGTGACTTGGTCCGTATTTTTGTTCAAGATCCGAGCAAAATTCCAAGATACAAGTGGCTGCTGCTAGTTGGCGCATTGGTGCAAAGGTCCAGTATGGGCAGCACAACACCTGCATCTCATTCTTTCTCACGTGTTACCCACAGAATCAAGTCCAATCTCATGTGCTGTACTCCTTCTTGCATCCTTTTTAAAAAAATTTGATAGTAAAAATGTTTTAAACTTTTAAACCTGTTTAATTTTAATAACATACATACAGTAGTTAAAAAATTCGATAGTAAATGTCATGCCTCAGGATGGAACTGCCAGTTCAGGGGACTCTAATCCACCATCCGAATCACTTACACACTCAGCCAATCAGCACGCAGCTTGGAGAGAGCGCTCTCCGGAATACTGATTACACTCACTTGTACCTTAGTGCGCTCCTATAGAGACACTAAAACTTGCCTTCAGGGCTGAGTATTGTTTCTTGTAAGCAGGGCTCTACCTAGCTATGCTGAGCCAAAAGGAACGAGTAACGATGAGCTTCCTAGAAATGTAGCGGAGTGAAAGTCATAAGTTCACCAAAAAATAAATACTCAAGTAAAGTAAAAATACTCAAAAAATTTACTTAAAGTACAGTACTCAAGTAAATGTACTCCACTACTGTCCACTACTGACAGCACGCATCAAATTCCTCCCGAATTTTAAACGCTAGAGCAAGAATTCCCCAAAAATTATTTCACATTAATATTTATTGAAATCTGAAATTGAAATGTTTTGTTATGCATAAGTGTGTTTCTTAATTGAATACATGTTTTTGTGTCCATAATTTAGGATGGTTTGTTAGGATGTTTCACAGTGCTGGAATGGATTAAATCTATTTCAGTTATTTTAAATGGGAGAAATTTGTTTGATATACGAGTTGACTGACTTACGAGCTCTGTTACAGAACGAATTAAACTCATATCTCAAGGTATCACTATCTTTTTTACTGTATCATAGGAAATCACAATATGCTGAGTCATAACCCCTGTTACATGTCTGCTCAGTCCAGGGGTGAGGGCAGAGTAACAATATTTAAAATGAAGGTGAAATATAGTAAGTGTGAGGAGGAAGGTAAATGAGACTGGACAACCATAATGAGGTTGAACAAACGGTGCTTACTAGATGTAAAATCAGGAGTAGACAACACCACCAGGAGAGAGGTTTCTAGAAGTATCAGTGGACCACGGACAGTGCCAAAGCAAAGAACTAAGTAAAACAGTCTTACCTGCATAATTCTTACCAACCAAACCAAAACTACATAAGTGGCACCTGCCCCTAAATGCTAGTGGCACCTATAGAGAGTATACCTATGTGAGTGTGAAGTCAGTGGGCCCAAACTAATGCCTGTCCACACAATACTCAAGAGTAAATGACACAAAGTGTTATTACACATAATCAGAAGCTGAAACTAGGGATGGGCGGTTTGACACCGAGGCTCCGTAGCTTGTGTCACCTTTTCCTACACGTGCTGATTCTACACAGTGTACCGGAGCTTGCATTGAAGTCGCTACTATCACGTGACTATGATGTTTGAAGCTTCAAACGCATCAATGAACCACCGGAAATGGGCGGGACTGGTTCCAAGCTTTGGCGCGATCCCATGTCTCACTATTGACTATTTAAGAAGCAGTAAAGCTCATGATGGCCCCTTTGTGCTGTACAGTATCATTATTGATCTTGTGAACAATATGGAATCATCCATCACCTCTACCTCAACCAAGCGTTCCGTTGCTCTCATTCACTCATTCAAATGCCAGGGTCACTAAACACTGACAAAATATTTCTTCTAATCATATATAAAAAAAATTATATTAATTGAGGCTTTCAATATTGACAACAACCAAGTATTTATTACATGACTTTAATAATTAAAGATGGTTATCAGCAGATCAGAACAGATATTGAGTGACCAGTAAATCTCACAGGGTTCATTTGCTTCGTGGTGAAGTGCAGGCTGTAATAATTTATTTCAGCCACCAGATGTCGCTCTTCTCTGAGGCTTCAATGCCTCGAACCTTTTTCGGCACAATTCAGGATGAAGCTTCAAAAGCTTCAGTGAGGCTTCATCCCCCCATCATTAGCTGAAACTAAAAACATCCTCAAAAAGCTTCCTACAGAAACTAAAACAACATAATACCATAATACTCTCAATAAAAACAGGTTCATAAACATAATGTCTCAAAGACACAATTTTCTTTCCCTTTCCTTACCTCACACTCTCAATTCGCCCCTTTCACAAATCCCAGAATGCACCGCGCAACCGGCAACATCCCGTTCACTATTTTCTCTCGTTTGTCTATGCCAGCTACGCTACATAAACTGTTTACAACTTTTATACAAACTTTATTTGGTAAGTAAATACTTACGTGATATCTACTAGCTTTTGTAACTGTATGCAGATAATATGTCTTTAGATATTAAACATCATATCTTGTGTCAACTTGTATTTTCAATTGATGCAGTGGGTTTTCAGTGTAAACACGTTGTTGCAAGCTATCGTGTTGCATGCTATCAACACTAAGCTACACGATCACGCACAATAATTTTTGGTACAAATTTTTTATGAAAATAGCCAAAAATGAATTCAATTGGTGGATAGCCCTACAAATGTCACATTATGAAATAGTACATAAGCCACGCCTAGGCTAGGGCCCTGCATGGCCTAATCAAGCCAGCCAGTGTATCTCATAAATGAATGGTTTATTTCAAACATATTTTCAACATTTGTCAAATACATCGCATCGACCGTATCTGTTTGCTCTCTTTTATCACTTGCCCTACAACGGCCAACGCGCCACGTAAGACCCT
>BRDA01006608.1:16671-30916 GCA_036984385.1 Crenuchus spilurus
TGCCGATTACTGCATTGTGGTACACAACATCTAGAACCCTGATTTATAGGCTTGTTTCTACGTATTTTAAACTCTCCTGCCGACACATTCACTGCTGCCATTATGTAAACAACTACATCGGATGTTGCCGGTCGCGCATGGAATTGTGGGATTGTGAATAGGGCGAATTAGCCTCAGTGGAGTCAGTGCTTACTTCCTGCTTGGAGTCAGCTGCTTATAAACCAGATGTCCCGTCCCCTCCCAGCAGAGATCTAGTCCGTGCTTGGCTGGAACATAACAAGGCGCTGAAAGAAGGTCATTGGGCAAAACACTTCGAAAGACTACGTGCTCCTTGTGCCCATAACACATAGTGTATATTAAAACTAGACACAGTAGTAGAAAAGTGAGGCCAAAACATCTCTGTTGGCTGGTTATAGTACATTTTGCAAATGTTATACTGAATGGGAGCTACAAAAAACTTTTAAATTATTTCCTTATTACATTAGTTTTTTTTGTCAGTTGTGCTGTGTTAATTCCACAAGCTTTAGCTATGCTAATTAACCCCCTAGTATGTTTCTTTATGATGAATGCATTTAATAAAAATAAGATATGAGGATGTTGAAAGGGGTGTGGTGATGAGGTGATTGACAGCTTGGTTAAGGTGATTGACAGCTCAAGCTGACAGTCTTGGAAGAGCAGACATTCTCCTCATGACTTGTTACAGCAGCTAACACTAGAAATACAGCCCGGCTTATTTTACACTCTGTTAATAAGAGTTAATCACTATAATCACTTGTTGAAGAGAAGTGATGTATTGTTCAGTATTAATTAACAGACACTCAAAAGCGAATTGCGAATTGGTGGGGCATAAGCGTTTTAACTTATCCTAATGCATTATCTGATAATGAATGTTCAAACCAAAAACAGTAAGATGTTTCCTAATATAGTACAGGGGAACATCCTCTCATGATCTGATATGATGTAATAATATGTCATTGTTTCTTTTCTACCATTCCAGCATGAGAGCAACATTGTTCACCGTGACCTGAAGGCCGAAAACATTTTCTACACCACCAGCTACTGCATCAAAGTTGGTGACTTTGGTTTCAGCATGGTCAGTGGGCCAAGTGAGGTCCTGACCACATTCTGCGGCTCTCCCCCTTATGCGGCACCAGAGCTTTTCAAGGAGAAGAGCTACGTAGGCTGTTACGTGGACATCTGGGCCTTGGGCGTTCTGTTGTACTTCATGGTGACGGCTACCATGCCATTTCATGCTGACAACCTGGGCCGGCTGAAGCGCTGCATTGTACAGGGGTCATACATTATTCCTCTGTATGTGCCTGAGCCATGCCAACAGGCCATCAAAGGCATGCTGAAGCCTGTGCCTGCTGACCGCAGCAGCATTGCCCAGCTCATGTCCTGCTCTTGGCTGAGAGACATAGAATACCCCAATCCTTTTCCAACCCTGAACCTGACACCCAGTCACTTGGCCGAACCTTCCAACAGCCTGTGCGAAGAGGAACGGGAAGTGACATCAGCACTTAAGGACCTGGGCATAACTAACACACACCTGCAGAACAATACCTGTATGGACTTGCGCAGCCCAGTCATGGGAACTTATAGAATCCTACTTCATAGCATTCAGAAGCAAAGGTCAGTAGAAGCAGTAGGATACTCTGCGCTTTACCCTGAGGACTTCCAGGAGAGCAGGCACTGGGATAGCAAACAGAACCCAACTGCTGTCTGCACTGTGCTATGAAAAATGGTTTCTGGACTCACTCCATGTTACCTGAATATGTGGGTTGTACAATATATGTCCAAAAGTGTCCAGACATCCCTAATTAGTGAAGTTGCATACTTTAAGGTGCATCAATTGCAACTGCACTTGAGCCTAAGATCACTGTGAGCAATGTCATGCATCAGTTAGAAGGGTTTAAATACCCCTAGCCTTGGGCTGAAGAGCAGTATTCTCTGGAAAGGTGGAGCTCCATTCAATATGTGATGAGCTGGAGTGGGGTGTGTGATCCAGAACCAATCATATAACATCAGTACCAGACCTGACTAAGCTTTAACCTAGATCTATATCGTCTTTTCAGTGGAAAATGTTCATTCAAATGGCTTTGTAGTTCAGGACCAGCAATAATTCCTAGTCCTTTAGGGCAGTGATCCTCACTATTTTTTTTTTCAAAAGAGCCATATTGACAGATCAAAGTCAAGGAGAGAGCCACAATATCACCCCAAGTCACTCAAATAGAAAAAAATAACAACCCACCTATGGACTAAACCTTTGCGCACTGAATATATTGCTCTAGCTAGCTTATGCTGCAGGGTTGCCAGGTTCAACTAAAATATCCAGCCTAAAGTCAGTCTAAAACCCGCCCTTTAGAAGCTTAAACTAGCCCAGAATATGTCTGTCACACGTTTGAAGCGAATGGCAAAACAACTGTGTACGAGTGTACGACTTAGTATTTTGTTTATAAGGGATTTATTATGATTATTGCTGTTTATCTTAAAGTCATTAATAATATGATAACATGAGTGTTTTATTAGTTCTTTTTATAAGTGTTAAACCGTGAACCTGGCAACGGCAGAGTCTCGTGCAGCCTGCTGTTGGAAACAGTGCCTGTGTTGCCAGGTTCCACAGTATCCCCCATTTGGAACCAACTTTAATTGAGGCAAAATGAGACGTCAAGTGCTTGGAATGTAAAGCGCATTACAGTATATGTCTCTGTAGCATGCTTTTAAAATACTTTGGCTGTGCTGGCGTACTTTCGTAACCGGTCACGAGAGTCACCAATAAAGCACGGCGAGCCGCATGTGGCTCGGGAGTCGCGCAATGAGTATCCCTGTTTTAGGGTAACTCAATACTAACACTATGTGAACACAGGTGGCCAAGATGATATCAGTGAAATGTCAACTGTATCGTAATAGTCACAATGTATTTTCTTACAGTGAAATAGGCTAATAAACAGTGAACCAAAGCATGAAAAACAAAGCTCCAAACTCTACATGCTTTTTGTTAAACCATTTTTTTTAGCAAGTGAGCTTTGCACATATCCTGTTATGTTTAATTGTTTGATTCATGCTATTTAACTTTCACTCATATTAAGTAGATGACAGGTCTCCGAAGTATGTTTTACATTTCACCCTAAATTATTTCAGGTGTTCAGTTCATTAATGAAATTTCTATCAAAATAGCCTGTATATACTTAGTGGCATCCTAGGCTTTATTCAGTATGTAATACTGCTTAGCATGTCCAGGACTAAAGGCTTACAAGTGTCTGATGTAAAGGACACTGTCTAGTCACTGTCCTTCAGTGTACATTATGGCACTCAGCTAATGTGTTAGTTTGCCAAGTCTTGAAGGGCTTGGTCTTATTAATAGAATCTAGACAAGAACACTAATCATAGGACTTTCAGCACTTTTCAGTTTTTATGTGTGTTATTTCAGATTAGTCAGATTTCAGGTCTAACTTCCAACATTTTATTGATGTTAATCTGGCCTAGTGGTAATGTTGTGCAATGTTTCATGGAAATATACTAATTCCTATTATTTTTTTAATTGGGCAGTCATATTGTATTGACATTGTTTTTAATTATTTTTATGAGCACTCCATTAAGAGACTTGTTTTTATTTTTGTA
Organism: Crenuchus spilurus; assembly: GCA_036984385.1. Lineage (NCBI taxonomy): Eukaryota > Metazoa > Chordata > Actinopteri > Characiformes > Crenuchidae > Crenuchus > Crenuchus spilurus. The sequence continues at coordinate 20,293 of BRDA01006608.1, forward strand.
TTATTCAAATACAATGTTCTTGTGTGTTGTAATTTGTTGACATGTAGTAAATCTTAGCCAAGCTTTAAAGGAGCAATCAATCATTTTTAACCACAAAACAATAGCAAACTATGTTTAAGAAAGTGATTATTTATTACTTTTACATCCTTAATTTCCCTCTGGATCAATAAAGTATTTATCCATCCATCCATCCATCCATCCATCCATCCATCCATGCATTCCTCCACCCAGGGGCGTTGTAGTGGGGGGAAAAGTGGCACTGAGTTACCAGGGCCCCAAGTGTGGAGAGGGCCCTTGAGGAGTCTGCAATTTTATTTTCCTTTAAATATATAAAAAAAGATGTTTAATAATAGGGGCGGGGCCCTGGGCATTGCTTGTGCATATAAAAAATATCAATTTTGTTGGCTTTCTTAAATGTGTAGTTTTTTTTTTTTACTGAAACGGGAGTTACGCAAACATGGTAAAGAGTACACTGTGTGCTTTGGAATATATTAGATACGACCATTTCTCTATAGCTTGGATTACAAACGCAAGAAAATAAGAGAAATGTACTGAGCCAAGAAGGATTTATTATTATTATAAAGAATAACTCCCGTTTCAGTAAAAATACACATTTAAGAAAGCCAACAAAATGGATATTATCTTTAAATACAGTTTTACACAAAATTTATTTGAGATAAAATGATGCATTAAAAAGAAATCATTTTGGTATCTTCTGCCATTGCCGCGCCTCCGTTGCGAAATGCATTCTGAGATACATTGCCGCACCAAGTTCACACAAGTCACCACCGATGCATACTCGATAGAAGGGGCGGATCAAGAACACATCCAGGTATTTTCAGCGAACTTGCCTGTGTGCGTACTTTGATTTGGAACCGTACTTGGGCTGAGAGTGATGACGTTTCACAAGTTCACAAGCACACAAGTCCGCACAAGTACGCATGTTGAGAAACAGCCATGAAGTCACAGGAGACCAGTAAAAGGCATGTCATACACAATAGGACCACAAGAGGGAGACAAAACACGGACACAGGACTTGAATCCTGACACTATGCTTACATTTGGAAGTATTAACTAATTGGTGAATTCATATCAGACGCTTCCAGTCTTAACTCGTGAGTTGTGCTTTGTTTTAGGACTTACTGGCTTGCCAGTGTCACACTAAATCAGTGTGTATAACAATTTGATGTCCATTACAGTGCTGAAAGCTTAGCATTTCAGATGGCTAATTTATTTCATTGTTCAGGTCAGAAACGGCAATGGCAGACGTCAACGAGACAAGCCTTTGGTGTTTCTTAAGAAACCGAGGAGTAGCAGAGGAAAACATTTTGAAAATGAGTCAAGACAAGTTTGGTTTAATTTCTCGGTGTGTACTGCCTGTTAGCTCAAACCAAGCAACAAACGAGGCTAGAGTCTGCATCTTTACCAACTGCTTATTCGCATTTTCATTGTCCACCTTAAATGTAGTTACAGTAGTCATCGTGAAGATGGACTGTACATATACATATACGTTGTCTGGACTAACCGATAGGTGGAGCCAGTGTGATAGTACATGGTATAAACATTCTGTGAGGAGAGATTCTCTGAAGAGAGATTTTCCACGTACTGTACATAGTTAGAGGTAGTTCTGTTTCTACCTTTCATGTTTTCTAAATTTGACAATGACGGTGGAGATATGAGTAATAATTTGTGATTGCAGTATTGCATGATATCATACTCTACACTCACTGATTGGCACACAAGAGCTAAGTTAATCATTTTGGTCTCTCATCATAGTATTCATGTAAACAGCTACACAATTTACATTCTTTGAGTTATTCCTGGTTCTGGAGAGCCACATTCTTCTAATCTAATTAAAACTCATGAAGTGAATGAACTCATCAGCTCATGAAGTCTTTTCTGAGTGCCACTCTCCAGTCCAGCACAGTTTTATAATTTTCTACTCTAATGCATCCGGCATTTTCCACACTTAATTGACAGGTGTTGTTTGTGCAGGAAAGAGCAAGAAAATCACTAAACTGCCATTTATAGCATTAGTTTGCCACCCATTTTAGCGCTTCCCCTGCTCCCATCGCACCTGATGTTACTAACAGACTAGTAAACAAGCCCACTCTGAGGTCAACTGGGTATGTTAAAGCAGGGAACACTGCAACGTGCAGACCTCTACTGTTCTATTACATGGTCAGTATATGATGAATGGCAAATTAAGCAGTAAATAAAAAAAAAAAAAGATTTATTATTTCATTATAAGGCATCTTTAGCTTTCTCACAACTGACTGTGTAATATATAAACACTATATACACTATGTCAGCTGATATACTTGCTATATGCAAACCGGATTCCAAAAAAGTTGGGACACTAAACAAATTGTGAATAAAAACTGAATGCAATGATGTGGAGATGGCAAATGTCAATATTTTATTCGTAAAAGAACATAGATGACAGATCAAAAGTTTAATCTGAGTAAATGTAACATTTTAAAGGAGAAATATGTTGATTCAAAATTTCACAGTGTCAACAAATCCAAAAAATGTTGGGACAAGTTGCAGTAAGTGGCTGGAAAAAGGAAATTGACCATATAATGAACAGCTGGAAGACCAATTAACACTAATTAGGTCAATTGACAACATGATTGGGTATAAAAAGAGCTTCTCAGAGTGTCAGTGTCTCTGTGAAGCCAAGATTGTAAGAGGATCACCAATTACACCATTGTTGCGCAGAAATACCAGAATGGAGTTACCCAGCGTAAAATAGCAAAGACTTTTAAGTTATCATCATCAACCGTGCATAACATCATCAAAAGATTCAGAGAATCTGGAACAATCGCTGTGCGTAAGGGTCAAGGCCGTAGAACTCTACTGGATGCTCGTGATCTCCGGGCCCTTAAACGTCACTGCACCTCAAACAGGAATGCCACTGTCAAGGAAATAACAGAATGGGCTCAGGAATACTTCCAGAAAGCATTGTCAGTGAACACAATCCACCGTGCCATCCGCCGTTGCCAGCTGAAACTCTACAGTGCAAAGAGGAAGCAATTTCTAAGCAAGCTCCACAAGCTCAGACGTTTGCACTGGGCCAGGGGTCTTTTAAAATGGAGTGTGGCAAAATGGAAGACTGTTCTGTGGTCAGATGAGTCACAATTTGAAGTTCTTTATGGAACACTGGGTCACATATCATCCGGACCAGAGAGGACAAGGATAACCCAAGTTGTTATCAACGCTCCGTTCAGAAGCCTGCATCACTGATGGTATGGGGTTGCATGAGTGCTTGTGGCATGGGCAGCTTGCATGTCTGGAAAGGCACCATTAATGCAGAGAACTATGTTCAGGTTCTAGAACAACATATGCTCCCATCTAGACGTCATCTCTTTCAGGGAAGACCCTGCATTTTTCAACAAGATAATGCCAGACCACATTCACAACATCATGGCTACGTGGGAGAAGGATCCGGGTACTGAAATGGCCAGCCTGCAGCTCAATCTTTTATACCCCTCTAGCCCACACCTGGCATTAGACATGGTACCAACAGGTTTATGTTTAGTTCTATTCTATTGGAAGTACTTCTCACCAGTGACAAGCTGTGTGTGTACATTGTACATCAACAGTAGCTGAGTGCATTCATTTGACGGGGTGTACACAAACATTTGTGTGATGTTAAAGACATTCTTCTATCCTTTGAAGCACTTCTTGGGAAGTTTATATTTGTAATGTTACTGCTCTTGCCTTACTGTTCTTCTGTTCTCAACAAGATGTTTTGGGCTAGGGTGACCAGACGTCCTGTTTTACCTGGACATGTCCTCTTTTTTAGACTTAAAAAACATGTCCGGGTGGAATTTCACAAACATCATGGTTTTTGTTGTACCCGAGAAGCGTTTCATTCACAAACTAGTCTCGCCCTCTATTCCATTTGGTTTGCTTGAGTGAGATGTTACGCTATATTAAATGGAGACCCAGCTGATATACAAGCCAGTTTCCCTTTAGGCTGCCACAAGCTTACCAATTGGCTCTGCCATTTCTTGCTAAAGTGTGATTGTCCGTTGCTGCTGTCACTCCCTCAAATGGAGTCTGGACTGCAATTTGGCCGGCAGTCTGTTTTCACCTGTAAGATATTAATGTGTTGATCGTTTGTTCTGCTTGTGTCACGTCAGCCAGACATATTTTAATATCAGGAGTTTCATATTAAAATTCATTAATATTTACATTTGAGTGTGTGTCTGTGTGTGTGTCTACCAGTCTGTGATAAGCCATCTATTTACATTCCTCTAAGTGTAACTATTATCAAAATAATTCAGAATTTCTGCTTACTTTTACTCAAAAATTAGGTATAATTCTGTGTAAATAAGATCTATTGACCATAGAGTCCAACCATATGTGTAACATTGGTGATAATGAGCTGAAGTGAATTTGACTGAAAAGGATTGGGTGATAATTTTATGCTACATGCTTTTAACAGTTTATTATTTAATAATGTAATAATGTATTAATAATTTATTAATGAATAATATTACTTTATTATTCATAATAATGTTTAATAGTTATTATTAGTATATTATTAATAGTAACTATAGCAATTATTAATAAAGTATAAATAGTAATTTTTAGATTATTTGTCAGTTTATATTATAAATAATTTGTCAATATTTATTAATAATTAATAATTAAAAAATTTGTGTTCAATCACCAAAAAAATAATAAAAATGCCCCGCTAAGGTGTCCTCTTTTTCATCAGCTCTGATCTGGGCATGATCCTGAGATACATCAATCAAATGAAGAAAAGGCGGCTAGAACTTTTTCCAAACTGTGTTATAGTCTCGTGTAGATGGAGATACTATCTTTTTGACAGTAAAATTATGATTTAATATGTTCTATGAGATTCGTGTGAATGAGATCAGAGATCACTGTTTACTCAGCACAAGTTCCAAAACTTGGACTCCCAGCTTGAGTGCTTTCTGCAGAATCACATTGCGTTTTATGGGTCACGATTCTGGGAAGGCTCTACAAAATCCTGGGGATCATTTTTGGAGGGAAAAGAGGAGAATGTTTTGAATCATTATCCTTCATGAAGATCAGACAATGAACCCAGTTTCATAGGGTACTTGTAGGAGTGAATATATTTTTTTGGTCTCAGTCTTATCTTGTATAAAAACAGTGCTATGTTGTAAAATAAACTGTTATGTTGAAACTCAACAAATGTTTCTGTTCATTGGAATATTTGAAGAGCAGACTCTTAGAGAAAGCACTGAGCTCAGTTAGTTGGTTTTACTGTACCATAAAGTCCAATTCCAGTTAAAATTACAGGCATGTTATTATTATTATTACTATAAAGCCCTGTCCTGAGAGTTGTAGTTCCAGGATGACATGAGAGGAGATGAGATAAGCAGGAGGTTGTGGAGACTGAGTAAACTGGCTGTGGAAAGATGCTGAGTAAAAACGTTGAGTGAAAAAGCTGAGTGAAGAGTCTGAATAAAAAAGGTAAGCTGGATAAAGAGGATAGGTAGAGAGGATGAGTACAGAGTAAATAGGTTGGGTAAAGTAGTTGAGTAAAAAGAGGCTGAGTAAATAGGCTTGGTAAAGATGCTGGGTAATGAGGCTGAGTAATAGGCTGGGTAAAAAGAGTGAGTAAAAATGGGCTGAGTAAAGATGCCAAGTAATGAATCTTAGGAAAGAGGTTGGGTAGAAAGGCTGGGTAAAGATGCTGGGTAAAACAGTTGAGAAAAGAGGCTGGGAAAAAAGGGTGAGTAAAAATAGGAGTAAAGAAGCTGCACAAAGATTCTATAGGTTCTATAGGTTAAATAGGATGAGTATAGAGGCTGTGTAAAGAGGCTGAGTATGAAGATTAGGTAAAGATCCTGGGTAAAGATGCTGTGTAATACAACTGTGTAAAGAGGCTGAGTAAAGAGGCCTGGTCAAGTGGCTGGGTAAAGTGAATGAGTAGAGAAGCTGAGTAAAGAGGCTGGATACAAAGACTGGGTAAAATGACTGGGAAAATGCCCCCAACCAACCCAACACAACATAGTTTGTGGTAAACATAATCTTTTATTAGTTATTCAGTTTTACTGATTGTTTACCTCAGTCATGAAGCCTGTAAGCACATCAGGGAGTGTTTTCCACCCAAAAGGGGAGTTTATTATTAACTCAAGTTAACTTGTCCTATAAGGCGAAAGGGACCACTGATCTTGAGGAGGCACCTTAAACGATTACAAAAATTGCCGCTTAGTGGGGTTGGTCCCTAACACATGCATAAAACCATAGAATTCAAAGACTGTGTACACAGTAAATCTGCCAGTGTTAAATTAATACTATTAAATTAACACTGAGAGTGTTACATTTTGACACCCTCAGTGTTAATTTAACTCTAATAGTATTGATTTAACACTGGCAAATTTACTGTGTACTTTGTTTTTAATATAACTGTATATTGTAATATATTGGAATACTGTAAACGAGGACATTTTTAAATGTAATTTTAGGAAAACTACATGCACTACTTGTTTACATTGGCCTGAAATAGTTGAATGCCTGATGAATGATTACTATTCTCCCATCTAGTGTTTGGGGGTTTACATACAAAACGAACCACCATTTTTTAACACGTGAACTGTTCAGTAAATATCCACATTGTGTTTTTGAGAAACAGTATCATTTCGTAAAACAAAAGTGATTCTCAACTGTATCAGTGTTTTCTTAAATCCCTACTCAACACTATAGGAGCCTCACTGCTCACTTATTGTTAGTTGGTGTATTTTAGTGGTAGATGATTTATTAAAGTGTATGCTAACCAGTGTTGCGAATAACGGCGTTAAAAATAACGGCGTTACGTAACGACATCATTTTGTCAGTAACGGGATAAAATAATGAATTACTTTTCCTGTTGTTATAACGCCGTTGACGTTACTGGTCATTAAAAGTGGTCCGTTACTATATATTGATATACTAACAGTAATCTGAGCGGACCTCTGCTCAGGCTAGTGAGGAGTAACAGGTGTTACACCGAGAACTGTGACCTATCGAGATCTGTGACTTGATAGAAGAAGTCACAGAACTCGATTGGTCACAGTTCTTGGTGTAACACCTGTTTAACTCAAGTCAGTAAGCGATTGGCTAAGGCAGCGTTATGGTAGACAATCAGCCAGTGTTTTTACACGTGTGCCGAGAGGCAGAGGAGCAAGCCAAAGAAAAGTTAGCGTTTTCAAGGTGGCGATATAAACATTATTTTAAATTCATTGAGGTTAAAGGCAGAAACGTGCATGTAATGTGTACATTATGTCCTCGGGCGAAGACTTTGTCCACATCCACTGTAAGCAACTCTAATTTAATAAAGCATCTCACAACAACCCACGCAGCTACAAAGTTAGCAACCACCGTCCACTACCAAAGGACTCGGGGCAAAGTCCGCCAAGCAGCAAAGGCTTGATTTTTGAAGAATAAGACTATAGAGGTTTTGTTGTTAAGTTTACTTCTGTTGTGAACAAACCAGTTGTCTCAGGTTGAGAGAATTTAATTTAATTTGATAGATGTAAATGCACTTTATATAGTGTAACTGTTTACTTTTGCTTTTTTTTTTTTTACAAATATTTGGTATTTTAAAGGACGTTATCCTGCACTGGTCTGTTGATGTGCAATAAATTTCAAAAGTTATGTACAAACACCTTTCTGAACTACTCATTTCAACTGACTGTGAAAACTGCTTTTTCAAAAAATCCTTATTTATTGACATATAACTTTTTTTAACTGTAATGCAAATAGTTACTTTCCCTGGTAATGAGTTACTTTTATTATAGAGTAATTAACTAAGTTACTTTTTTGAACAAGTAGTGAGTAACTATAAATAAGTACTTTTTAAAAGTAACGTTCCCAACACTGATGTTAACAGATACACACACTATTCTGCATTGCATCAATCTATTTTTGGTTTATAGATAATCCAGTGAATATTGCATTGCAACAGATCTGGTGATACAAATGAGTCGAAATGAATCAGTTTCTTACCAAACTGCTGTGTAGCTTTAGCAGTGCTTCCAATAGAAATTAATTTCTCTATTTTCAGTATTTAACCTCAAACACTTTGACCTAGGCTGTAGGTGCAAAAAACATTTCTTTCCCTTTCCATGTGACATATATCTAATAATCGTCTTCTGTCATTTCTCTGTAAATCTACTGTGTTATGCCAGTTACTGCTTGTATCTGTCTTGATTTTTTCATTAGTCTGGCAGTTTGTCAGGGAGAGATTTTGCAATACTGCTATTAGTCCTATCATTCCTTTCATGCACAGACAAGTACACTCCAGTGTGCTTTTTAAATGGCTGTTGAAAGAAATGAAGATAATAAATAAAATTACTTAGTGCAAAATAGGCTTGACTGCACATCCTTGCTCACCTAATATGACCTGAAGTTAAGTTCAGAGATTAGATTATCTGCTTAACATACTTTCAAGGATAAGTGCTCATTGAAGCAGGTTGTTGCTGCACTTTGAAACATTACCACTTCCTCTAAACTCTATAAATTCTATCGTTGTATCAATACATGTGATCTTAAACATGCATGTCCTGAACTGTAGCCTGCATATGCACAGTGGAGTGAAAGCTGCAACTGTTGTCAGCAATGGCTTGATGGCCAATCTGGGGGATGGGGCACTGTTATGCACTGTTACGCTGCAATTTCAGTAATTTATGTTGTCTTTCGTAGGTATGCACTGATCACATTTTTTAATATTTTTAGCTTTTAATTTCCCTTCATGCATGTATTCAATCATATGCAACTCAGTTTCCAAAAACATTGTACCACTGTGCAAAATGTAATAAAATTATAAAAATGCAGTGATGTACAAATATTTATCCTATGTTTAATTCAATACAGTGCAAATGTTACAGGTCTTTAAATGAGACACGGTGGTCCAATTTCCTGTGGCATATTTATTATCTGAATTTATGCAATTTATGATTTGACCATGTACATTTCCTTCTGTTAGCATCTCTGCTGCACCTGGATTATAAGAAAAGAAATAAAGAAAACAAAGCACAGTAAAGAAATACTTGGTGTGGTAACACACTGACATAGTAGGCATGACATGTTCCAATACCCATATAACCACCACATAGCACAAATGTCTAATTTAACGTGTATTACAATGTAAGATATATGAATATTGCCTCTAACAGAGACTATAACTGTGGAACCATTACTCATTTTACCTAAAGTGTCCTTCAGCATCATTATAGTGTCTAACACTAGCACAAACTCACTAACTGCTTACTTGAATTTTCTGACTGACTACATTTTGTACAGTTTTCTGGTTTCAACCCATTCAGGCATATTAGCTCATTTTACTTAACCCACAATGTTACTTATTGAGTCCAGTTTGATTTTACACAATGTTATATGAATTAGTCTTTGTTTCTTCACAACATAAGACCACCAAGACAACATTACTCCTTTAAATTAAACTATGTTGGTCCCCCTTACTAGAGAGTGGCTGTAGAGCTCAATCTATTTCAGCAATGAGAAGAGCAGTGTATAAAACACGGTAAAATGTCCAAAAACTACACATTTACTAGCTCAAACTAACTTAATGCAACTATAGGGGGTTTATTTCCCATATCGTTTAACTATCATTACCATTTCTGAATATACCACACAAAGACAACATGATGTTCAAACTACAAAATGTTTTTTATGCCTATTTTGAATTTGATGCTAGAAATGAATATAAAAAGGTTGGGAAAGAGGCATGTTTACATCTTTTATGTTGCATTTCCTTTCTATAAAACTCTGTAAGCTGACAAGACCATCTGTGTTTTGAAAGTGATGCCTATTCTTGCTTCATATAGGATTTCAGCTGCTCAACAGTACAGGGTCTCTTGTAGTATTTTTCTTTCCCGAGTGAGCCAAATATTTTAATGTGTCTGTAGGCAGGCCAGTTTAGAGCAAAGAGTCTTCTGCTATGGAGCCATGTTTTTGGAATATGTGCAGAATATGAATTGTAATTATCTATCACAAAGAGTGTGGGCTGATGTTGAATCGACATGTTCATAGTTCATGATGACTTCCGGCTGAGTGAACGCAGGTGTGTTTAGTTGCTGCTACTCTCCGGTGTTTGTTTAATTGTAATTATCCGGTGTAATTATTTTACTGTTTTTACTGACAGTTACTGTTTCTGTCTGACCTCACTTTCTCGGATGGATTTCTAATAGATAATATAATACCTGCACTGAGAAGGCTGCAAAGGAATATAACATGCAGATCAATGCAGCTAAAACAAATGTGATGACGAACACTGAAGATATACTGAAGATCACAGTATAGATAATCTTTAGGTAGGCTCTTTCACTCCAGTCTGTCTTTGTCATTGACAGTCATTTTTGTCATTTTATTAATGTGGCCTATTAATGTTAATTTGTTTGTGGCCTCTCATCGTCGTTGATTTGTGTGGACGCAAGTGAGTCGGCCTTCAGTAGTACTTGATACTTGTACAGCTAAGTTGTAGTCGGGTGTGAGAAACACTATCTATTAATGTTAAGTATAAGACGTGTATAAGGTTTTTGTACCGAGGTATCGTCTTCTGAGAAACGAGATTTGACCGGACGGATGTCTGTGTAATTTTATAAACCGAGTGAGCCCTTTCTTT
>BRDA01006609.1:1344-20930 GCA_036984385.1 Crenuchus spilurus
GACACAGAAAAGTGACGCCAAAATACAGGGTAGTCGTTTTGATTTATACAGAGATTGTTTGTAATTTGCATCCTGGCTAATGTCTTTAACCATTTACGTTTAATGTTTGTTAGAGACATATTTAGTTTTGCTGATGGGACATAAAACCGCAGTGAAAAGACACAGCGTGAGGCAGGGCAGTACTCCTCAGCACTAAACGGGGGCGTACGTGAGCCAACGGCTGCGCTTTTACTGAGGAGGCGAGTGAGAGTCAAGTGCACGGCGGGTTTTCTCGCTGCTGTAATTGTAACGTTTTTTTTTATCTTTACGTACCTTACGTGTGTGTGAGTGAGTATGAGAGAGAAGAACACACAGCAGACATTATAATCACGTTCTGATACAAGCTCTGCTCTCGTTTTACGACTCCTTTGTTTACGACAAAGATCGGGCTTAGGTTTGTGTTCAGAAAAGCCGATATGATCACTTAAAAAATGCCGTGATCGGCCTGATTCCGATCTTTGAGATCGGATCGGGACATCCCTAAGCAAAACCTTTGAGTGGATTAAGAAGAAGCGTGAAGCAAAAACAAAGTCTTCCAGTGATTACAGGGAACTGCGAAGCGAAGTACAGAAGAGGCTCAGAAGAGATAAGCAAGCTGAGTTGGACTCATTGTGCAGTGAGCTGGAAGAAAATGCAAAGAAAAGGAACAGCAGACCTGTATTCCAGATAGTAAAGAAGCTCACCAAACTATTTCAGCCTCACACAGTAGCCATCAAGGACAAAGATGGCATGAAACTTGTGGAACCAAAGAAGGTGTGTCAACGATGGAAAAACTACTGTAAGGAACTATACAGTGGTGCAGAAGATAACATTCTGATTGATGTTCAAGAATAGGAACCACCACCACTGAAGGAAGAAATCAAGCATGCTATGTTAGAGCTGGCTACACGAAAGGCATCCGGTCCAGATGACATAGCAGTTGAACTGCTGAGGTTTGGTGGAGAGACAACATTGAATAAGCTCCATGAGGTCTGTATGGAAGTTTGGGAAACTGGAATTTGGCCAGAAGAATGGACGCAATCACTTTTCATCCCACTGCACAAGAAAGGAGACTTGCTCCAGTGCAAGAACTATAGGACCATTGCACTGGTCTCACAGGCTAGCAAGATCTTGTTGAGAGTGATATTAAAACGAATGCAGTCTAAGCTGGAAGGGGAGATTGCCCAAGAACAAGCTGGATTTAGACCAAGAAGAGGCACTCGGGATCAGATCACAAACCTCCGGATCATCTTGGAGAAAGCAAGAGAAAGGAACCAGGAACTGTATTTCTGTTTTATTGATTTCACAAAGGCATTCGACATGGTACAGCATGACCAACTGTGGATAACCATGCTGGTGATGGGTTTTTCCTCACACCTGATCCAGCTGCTGAGAAATTTGTACAGTCAGCAGCGTGCAGTCGTCAGGACCGCCGATCACACATCAGCATGGTTCAACGTAAGACAAGGAGTCCATCAAGGATGTAACCTCTCTCCATGTTTATTCAACATCTTAGGAGAAGTGATGAGAAACGCACTAGAGGGATTTATGGGAGGATTCAAGATTGGTCGAAGGACTATTAATCTCAGATATGCAGATGACATCGTCTTATTGGCCACAACAAAAGAACAACTAGAAGAGCTGGTGAGTCGCACTGAGGAGGCTGCAAAGGAATATAACATGCAGGTCAATGCAGCTAAAACAAACGTGATGACGAACACTGAAGATCACAGTCGAAGGAAGACTTCTGGAACAAGTAGACTCTTTCACATATTTGGGATGCAGAGTAACAAAAGCTGCAGAGTGTGCCAGTGAAGTCAAGTCAAGAATGGCCGTGGGCATGTTGGTGATGGTCAAATTGACAAAGATGTGGAAAAGCAAGTCGATCAGCACCAACACCAAACTAAGACTGATGAAAGCCTTGGTCTGGCCAGTAGCTACATATGGATGTGAAGCCTGGACATTGAAGAAAGAGGAAGAAAGACGTATTCAGGCTTTTGAGAACAAGTGCATCAGGAAGTTGCTGAAGATCTCATGGATGAAGATGATGACCACTGAGCAAGTCTATGAGATGCTAGAACTCAAAAGGAGTTACTGATGCACGTTAAATCCCGCAAGTTATGTTACTTCGGTCATGTGATAAGGCAGCACATGAGAGCATTGAAGGAAGTGTTATGACTGGACTTGTGGAGGGAGTCCGAAGACGGGGAAGACCAAGAATAACCTGGATGGATAACATCAAGACGTGGACTGGATTATCAGGTGCTAGCCTGCAACAAGCAACCAGAGACAGATGGCACTGGAGAGAAGTGACTCATCTGTGCAGCCTACCATCGCGAATCGATGACGGCATATGACATGACAGGTACAAATAGTAAGGGTACGCATTTGTCACTATTGATAAAAGTACACATCCGTACCCTTGAGGGGTACTGCCACAGTGACAAGCGATTGTACCATTATAGGTACAGAATGCTACCTTTTTTTCTGAGAGTGTACAGAAGTTTTAAAGTGGTTTCTTTAGTGAAGAGCTCTGACATACAACTGCTACTGCTGTTTTCTATTTCTAACCACTGACTGGAACTAGAATGCCAGGAAGAACCATGAGGCTTCCCTGTGGATCTTTTGTAATTAGTAATTAGCTTGGTGAACTGGATTTGTTCAACAATTACATCTGTAGTGACTGCACCTAACAGCAAGTGAGGCCTCTGGAGTTCCTGGCGCTCCTGCTGGCGGTATATTAAACAAATTCCACATATCTCTGCGAGATTTTATCCTAAAAAAAATTTAAACAGACCCCAGAAACATCAAACGCTCTACTTTTCAAATGTAGCTTGAATCGAAATATATTTTTAGATATTTGTGAGAGGAGATTAAATAAGCAGAGACACATTTTTTACGCACCAAATGATGCAATCTGTCATTCATATGACAATGACATGATAATTACAGACATCCTATTGGTGGATTACTGGCTCTGGAATGTGAACCTGAACAAAAGACCTCTCACCTGATTTTTCACACCTATCTCATAAATATTCAATCTAGGAACCACTGAATGAGTGGAACAGGAGGCATTAGACAACTCATTTTGTGCAAAATACCACACAAGCAAGAGGCGGCACAGTACACCATCAGTCAGGAGGTAAGTTGGATTAGATGGTAATTGTCTTTTCTTCTAAGGGTTTTTAGTAGGCTTGATACTAGTGCTCTTCAGGAGTGACAAACCAATATGGAGGACTGTTTACACTTCTGATTTCCAGCCTTGCTAGTTGCCATGTCCATGACCCGAAATGCAAAAACCCAGTGTGACTGGGACATTAGTGATTTGTGTATGTTGTAGAGCTGGTGTGTGACTTTGTGATATTGAAGCCACCAATCACTCTAACCTCTAACAGCACACATTATAATAAAGACATTAACGGCCTGAAATCATCTGTGAAGGGAAGAATGCCTAAAGACTTTCCACTGAGGCTTGGCACACTTTATCCTGGTTGATAGGGCACACCAGTAATCCAGGATAGGGGGAGACTAGTCCGCTTAGAGCTTGCAAAAAAGAAAGACAGTGAGCTACTAATACTTACTGGTACAAGGGACAATAATGTTGCATCAGCATTATGTACAGCCCTGAATGTGTGAATATGTGTATGTGAATGTGACTAAATGTTCACTCATTAAAGTTTTATTTATTAAAATCTGCTGAGGGTAGTATACGTCGAGTACATGTTATTAAGTATACTTAAGTATAATAAAAGTATTTCCCTAAGTGTACTTTTATTTAGCAAGTACACTACCAGTATACTTATTTGGGACTAAATTGGAACATTTTAAGTTCAAGTACATAAAAAGTAAACTGGAAGGATGCTCTATAATTTTATAATTTTACTCTACTGTAGTTATAGAGTATCCTTCCAGTTTACTTTTTATGTACTTGAACTTAAAGTGTTCCAATTTAGTCCCAAGTAAGTATACTTGTAGTGTACTTGCTAAATAAAAGTACACTTAGGGAAATACTTTTATTATACTTAAGTATACTTAATAACATGTACTCGACGTATACTTGTTTTTGCTAAGGGATTGCATATAATTGGTTGTGTGAGGCAACCAATCAGAACCAGGAGGGGCGTGGTCATGATAACTGAATCCAGCGTCAAACTGTAGTTGCTATGAAAGCAAACAGGATGACTTGCCTTGACTGGAAGAGCAAAGTGCAAAGTAAAGAGTTAAGTGAAGCTGCAACGGCAAGCTCACATATTGTCCTCCCATATTTTAAACTGCCCCACATCCAAAGTTGCGCAATTTAGGGAGCAAGATAGCAAGGTAGATAGCTGACTATCTGCTTATTACCTTGAAATGAGCCGTGACATGCTAGCTAGCTAACCTAACTAGTCTAGCTATAGCTGGAGACTAGCAAATGTATGAAACAGTTGAATCAGAGCCTCTAATCTCATGACACCTTAGTGTTAGGTTGCTAACAAGCTTCACTTTTCACAACTTTATTCACATCCTGCTTTTAGAGCATATTTTAATCTTCTGTCATTTATACAGTTTACTTTTGTTATATTGTAGCGAAGCCCGCAGCCGAGCAAGGCTACAAAATATAATCTAATAAAGATTGGTAAAGGGTCGCTGCCACCACCTTTGTTGAACCGGTAAGGTCTGGTTAGAGGGAGACAAAATACTCAGAGGATGGAGTCTGGACTTCAGTCACTTTTACTATATAAAAAAAGATACACACTTTATTAATCAATTATGAACAGACATAAAAAGTTCTTAATTAAAACCAATCAGCCCCCAATACAACTCATCCTTTCACTAAGTGCAAGACTTGATAAAACCCACTTCAAATGGCACTCAAATATGGCAATTGCCCTTCAGGTTGACTAAAATTATGCAGCCACCTTAGTGAACTGTGATCAGTCTGGAGCAAAAATTTCCTGCCCAGCAAATAGTGTCTAAAATAAGAAGAAAAATAAACCCCACCAACAGTTCCTTCTTTGTCGTGGCACAGTTCCTCTCTTGTCTTGACAAAGCCCTGCTTGCATAAGCCACAACTTTTTCAAGTCCATCTACTTTCTGGGACAAAATAGCTCCTATAGCCATATTACTGGCGTCGGTGTCCAGAATGAACATCTGTCCAGGATCAGGAATAGTCAAAATGGGGGCACTTACCAGCTTGTCCTTCAACATCTGGAAGGCAGACTGACACTCTAGGGTCCAGTTGAATGGCACTCCTTTCTCCGTCAGCTTATGTAGAGGCCGTGCCACTTCTGCAAACCCAGGAACGAAGCGGCGGTAGTAGGAGGCCAGTCCAAACTCCGTACCTCTCGTACATTAATTGGCTCAGGCCAGGCGTGCACCGCTTCTGTCTTGGCCGTGTCGACAGCTACTCCCTCTGCAGAGATGACGTGGCCCAGATACTGGACTTGATCTGCAAACAACTTACATTTCGCTGGTTTCACTTTCAAATTAGCCTGACCAAGCTTCTGCAAAACTTCATCTAACCGGACTAGGTGCTCCTCAAAAGTCTTTCCAAATACTATAATATCGTCCAGGTAGACCAGACAGGTGACCCACTGCAGATCTGCCAGGACCAGTTCCATCAGTCGTTGGAAAGTACTTGGTGAATTGCAAAGTCCATACGGAAGAACATTAAAATGGAATAACCCCTGGCGTGTGACAAAAGCAGTCTTTTCTCTATGCTGGGGGTCAATTGGTACTTGCCAGTACCCACTAGCCAAATCCAGAGTTGAGAACCACTTTGCTGCAGCCAATGCGTCCAGGGTATTATCTATCCGTGGTAGAGAGTATGCATCGTTGACTGTAACCTCATTTAATCATCTATAGTCAACACAGAACCTCAACCCACCATCTTTCTTTTGAACCAACACAACTGGCGCAGCCCATGGGCTTTGGGACCTTGAAATAATGTTGTTCTCCTCCATGTCTTGCAAATGTCTGGCAGCTTCATCCTGAAGATGGACTGGAACACGCCAAGGACACATCTTGATAGGTGGAGCCAGACTAGTATCAATCTGATGGTGAAGCACAGCCGTTTTACCCAAGTCACGGTCCCCCATGCTAAAACCGCTAGGTTCTGGTGAAGGAGCTCTGCTACAGCACTAAGCTGTTTTTCTGTAAGACCTTGATCATGCAAACTCAGTTGCTGTAAGTTTTAAAATCCACCCCTGGGACTTATCAACTACACTAGATGGGGTTGTATTACTCACAACTGTTGTCCTCGCACTTAATTCACCCACCTTAGTGCCCTTATGCAAGACCTGCGGTTCCACACCAAGGTTAATTAGCCTCAAGGGCATAAGACCATTTCTGACAGTGGAAAGAACCCGGGCCACCAGGACGCTACTATTTTCAGACAAACTAAGAGATGGCTCCACCAAACCCTCAATCTCGGTCTCCAATAGCCCTTCTACTTTACCAAATACCAATCGCTCTGTCCGGGGTAATATACTGATGTCATTCTGAATTACTACCCGTCTCACCATTTCATCTGTGGAAGAGCACATTAAGGGGAAACATTTGCCCATTAATTTACACCTATTTTGTGGCAGATCTAACTCCATTTTATATTGCCTCATTAAGTCCATACCAAGGAGTACTGCCTGGCTAAGCCCATGAACCACCAAAAAGTTTATGTCCACTACCAGACCTCCAAAACTACAAGCCCCTAACGACTGACCCTCTACTGTTAGCGGTTCTCCATTGATGGCCGAGACTTTAGTGGAACACAGCTGTAGCCCACCTCCAGCCCCACACTGCTGCCAACATTTAAAATCCATTAAACTAATCTGCGTCCCAGTATTTAACAAGAGTGGCAATTTCATAGCCTTCATTTCCCCTTCTAGATAAATACCATTTCCAGACTGGCCAAAGGAAACTGCTGCCTTGGGTCGTGCACTGGAACTACTACAGGCAGACGACTGACCCCCATCGGCTGCCCGTTCTAGTTTCCCGACAAATATGGACAATTCCTTCTAATATGGCGGTCACAACCATACTCCCAACAAAGCTTTGGTGTCCTGTTCTCATAACGTTCTCCTGACCTTAACCGGGGCCTTCTACTACTCTCTGGATTCACCCCGCTACTCCGACGCCCTACAGAATTATAACTAGTGCTCTTTATAACATTGGTCGGTTCAATTGGGCCAGCTAAAGCATGATGTGATGGGCCAATAGCCTCTCTTAACTCATGTACTTCCTTCCTTAATGACTGAACTGTGGCCAGCATTTCATATTCCTGAGACTTTTTAGGCATCGACTCATCCAATTCTACTCCTCGCACCCGGGAATCACCCACCTGCTTTTCAAATTCTCTAATAAGTTCCAACTCTGCTGCCAAATTAATTGCTTCTTCCAAATTAGCTGGCTTTGCACTACGCAGCTGAATACGAAGGTCGCCATCACCCACATGCATAATAAAATGGTCTAATGCTAAAATATCCCGAGTGGCTACATCCAACCTAGAATAAGCTTGTTCAGCCAGCCTGCGAACTGCATTACCAAAATCTTGCACAGATTCTCTATTTTGTCTACGCCTATTGGAAAAATAAATTCTACTCCACTCTGTGCTCCCTGACCTAGTCAGATACCTGCCCATTGCTGCCTTTAATCCACAGAAATTAGTACGAGCTTCTACAGCAAGACCACGATAAATTTCTCGAGCCCTATGTGATAACAACGTCATAAATTTTAGCTTCTCTGAGTCTCCCCAACCACTGATTTCTGCTGCTGCCTCAAACTGTTCTAACCAGTCTGTCCACTCCCGTCCTTCACCAGTAAAAACCTCAGGCATAAAAATGGGACTTTGCATCACAATTTCTACCACAGGTCTATCCATCTGAACAGTCTCAGTGTCCTCCTCAGACATATGTGTCTCCCTCCACAACCAGAATATTTATTTTACTGGACAAATTATCCCACCGCTGCCACCACTGTGGCGAAGCCCACAGCCGAGCAAGGCTACAAAACATAATGATCTAATAAAGATTGTTAAAGGGTCACTGCCACCATCTGTGTTGAACCGGTAAGGTCCGGTTAGAGGGAGACAAAATACTCAAGAGGATGGAGTCTGGACTTCAGTCACTTTTATTATATAAAGAAAGATACACACTTTATTAATCAATTATGAATGACATAAAAAGTTCTTAATTAAAACCAATCAGCCCCCAATACAACTCATCCTTTCACTAAATGCAAGACTTGATAAAACCCACTTCAAATGGCACTCAAATGACCTCACCAATCCACACGTGTGTTACTAAACTTACCCACATACACTGCAACCCAAACTAGCACTGCACTCAGTGTTGTAGCTTGTAACTAAAAGAAGGAATTATTAGAGGGCTAACAAGTTAAAAGAAAGGCCTGTACACATATTAAAACAATAGGCTAGGAGCCTGGACCCTAAGCTAAAACAGTCAATTATACATGGGCATGAGTCAATGGTCTATCTAAATAGGGGGGGGGAGAAGAGAGGGAGAGTGAAAGATAAAAACTTGCGTTCTGGTAGGACCCATGTCACAGTTCACAGTAGTCTTCCAGTCCTAGCAGTGTTCCGACAGATGCAACTTCACGGCTCACAACGGTCTGTAGTTCCACAGCACATTGGAGGCCTGCATCATTTTCCTTACTCACAGTTCATAATCCACACAAGAGCAGTTCAATCGTGCTTCTCAGAACAAGCCAAACGGAGGCTCACTTATCCGCACGTGCTTCCTGTCCTGCACACACGCTCACACACCTCTCAGTAGGCTTCGTTGTCACATGCAAAACATTCCCCCTCTAGTTCCCAATCGTTCTCCTCCCTTGCGCACGCTCCCTCCTTTTAAAGCCCCAATAGCTGTCCTTTACATTGCCAGAACGTTTTTACACGCGGCCCTCTATCCTACTACCCCACCCCTTCAGTTCATTACAATATTCTCATGGCACTACTCTGCTCCTAAAGCAGCTTGTGGTACTTTTAACTTATAGATTCTGATCGTAGAGCATCTTATAGTTTGTAAAGCTCTCGTTCACAAGCTGCTTTGGTAGCAGAATATAGAGCCAATGTTAAGCTGGCAATTAACAGCACTTAAGAAGTGAGGGCTAAAGCTAATTTTGAGGTGTATTGTGAGTTCTAGCATAAGAGCGAGGCCACAGAGGCAAAGGCACCAGGACTAATTTATCACAGCATAGCGTTATCACCCAGTGAAGCAACACTGATTTGACTTTCTTCCCATTGGCATCCATTAGTCAAGAGACAAGCTTCTGAACAGAAAGTGAAAAATATGCAAGCTGCAGGAGCCATCAATCCCTTCAGTGGTCTGCGAGCAGAGCTGGATGTCCTAGTTGAAAGAAACAATGGTAGCTGACGTTTCAGTGTGGATTCCTGGTGGTTCAATGCTGTCACTAATCCCAACTTGTACCCACTCCAACACATTGATTACACGCTGGATCAGCTTGCCAGCTTCGTATGGTTGAGCTCACTAGTCCTATGGTACTGGCAAGTGATGCTCAGCCCAGATGTGAAGGATAAAATGATGGCAGTTTACCATGATGACTTTTGAACCTTGCAGTGCACCAGCCACAGTCAAGAGTGTGACTGCTCACTTCCCCAAAGACCACTGCACATTTTACTTGGATGATCTAGTCAACAGTGAGCTCACGTCAATGCCCCATCTCACCTCCTGTGTGCTGCTTTGAAATGCCATTACTCTCCATGTCTAGAAGACATGGCAAAGGTGACTGAAGAGTGTGCTACTTCTTCTACTGTCACCAATACCAATAAGGGTCTTGATGCTGTAGGCTGTGAGTATTTTCACTGTGCCCAATAAGAGAATGCAGAGCTCTTGTGCGCACTTGTGTGGCGGCAAAAGGGTAAGAGGCCAAGCTGGACAGGCACCATGTTGCATGTGTCCATGGCAAAAGCATTTTGACCCAGCTTGGACAGCTTATGCATGCATGGCAGACTGATATATCTTGTGAGAGGAACCTGTGCTCAGGCAACATGTGTGGGTGCAGTGCAGAGGACACCTAGTGGGGAACACTTAGTTGTGGGCAAAACACTAATTGGCTGGGCTGCTGCTTGTATGTGAAACTGTACTTGCACTGCTGTGACCAATGCACAGCTAAGAAGAGGCCACCACAGTAGTCCTGTACCACACAGTCTTTGCTCTGGAGTACCTATGGAAAATGTTGTCACGGATGTCCTGGCCTTTTCCTTAGCAACGATTCCTTTAACCGCTATCTACATTTTCTGATGAACTTCTCCACTAAGTGCCATGAGATAAGTGCAATTCCAGACCAGGCCACAGACACACCAGTAGAGCAGCTGGTGGAGATGTTATTCTGTAGGTTTGATGTGCCTGAGGAGCTCCACACTGGCCTAGGACTCAACACCGAGTTGGAAATCATGGCCAAAGTAGCTGGGCATCCTGAAAATGCAGACACCACCACTTTTACTCCAGAGAGATGGCTTACAACCCCCACAGCAGCAAAGGACATTGTCAAGGAACATCTGAGGGATGTAATTTTCCAGGTTTGGGTTGGGTGTCAACTGTAGTGGTTCAGAGATCGGGCTTTCCTAAAGTGCAGTTGGTGATGGGAATCAACCTGAGAGGTTAGTCTGGGCTAGGCCACAGCATGAGCAGTGTCTCTGATTGGTACAAAGACTTTAGGGGTCACCATGATGGTCATGTGACGTTTCCACTGAGGCTACTGAAAACAAATTATTTGCATGCCCCTCTGCTCTGTTTTTACACTTTGTTATTTGTGCATGCACATATTTTGCTGCTGTTGTAGTGGACTCTTTGCCTCACTGACATTTTGTGTAAGAAAGGAGGACTTACTGTCAGCAGGGTTTGTGTGGCAGCTGGTTAGAACCCCTCTGGCTCATTGTATGAATCATTCTCTCAAAAACTGCATGTTCTTTGTGCATTAGAACAATGTAAGGTAACATGGCAGTCTCTGAGCTTTCTTCTTCTGGGCTTTACAATACAGTTATACACAAATAATGTGAAAGTGCATCTCTTTCACCTGCTGAGACTCGTGTTCGCTTTGGTGACTAAAAGCTTTATCTCACATGTGATACTGACAGAATTCATGGAAAATGTCAATGTTTATTAAACATTTACATGTCCAAAGTGTCTCCAGTAGTTTGGATAATAGCCTGGACCACATATTTCTTAGCTTGGGTCAACTAAGACTTACAGGGCCTTGCAAAAGTATTCACCCCCCTGGCATTTTTGTGTTTTGCTAACTCACATCCTTCAGTTAAAATGGATTATTTAAGGGTTTGTAAACTTCATTTACAGAACATGTCTGCATCTCTGAATTTTTATTTTCTTTTTATTGTGAAGCAACAACAGGACAAAATAACAGAAAACTTCAGTGTGCATAACTATTCACCCCCCTGAGGTCAGTACTTAGTAGCATCACATTTTGCAGAAATTACAGCGGCAAGTCTCTTTGGATAAGTCTCTATGAGCTTGCCACATCTTGCCAGTGGGATTTTTGCTCATTCCTCCAGTCAGAACTGCTCCAGCTGCTTCAAGTGAGATGGTTTCCACTGGTGCAGAGCAAGCTTCAAGTCTGACCACAGATTCTCAATGGGAAAAGCTAAGGGTGGTGAATCCTTTCACAAGGCACTGTAAGTCAGACTATGAGAATCTTATTGTTCTGTTTACATATTGTAGTCTTTGGTAGGTTAAAAGACTTACTCAGTTTAAATTGAGCCATTGGTGTGATAATAAACATGGTCAGTCAGAAACAAAAGTGTTGATTCCTCCTACACTAACACTCGATACTGAACACACACACACACACACACACACACGTGGGAACACAATTCACTATACTGGCAGCAAAAACAAAATCGTATTCCACTGCTGTATGTGTGTGTGTGTGTGTGTGCGTGTGTGTGTGTGTGTACATGTGTATAACTTTTTTCCCCATTTTTTTCTTTCTACCCACTGCAGTGAAAGATGTCAGAGTTGGTTTGTTCTGTGTGAGCTGTTTGGAAGTGATCCCAAAGAGCCACTTCTGAAAGTCTCTGCACCCAAACCGACACGTTAGTGTTGCCATCATATCCACACTTCCACACACGTCTCCCCCATTATGCTGCACCCTTCATTCCTTTCGCCAACAAATCACATCTGCAAACACACACAAGCAGATTACAATACAGCCTACTAGCCATACACCATTTATCAGTGCTGACAGTTGCTCCAAATATGGCCGATACTTTTCAAAGCTGAACTTTTTTCTAGCTGAGCTCTGGACCAGTTCACAACTACTTACTACACACATTCATATACTGCAAAGATATTTAATATACACCTTATTTTTGAATGTGTTACTATAAAAAAAGTTATTCCATGTCATGTTAGATTATGTACAGTTAATGCTGAGTCATCACAAACCCATTATAGCACAGCCTGGAGAGAGTAATGCCACTGACTGTGTTCACTGTGTTTGAGACAAAGTGACGGCAGTGGACACAGGACACTCCAGAATGCATGGATACACAAATGAGCATGTTTTCTTTGTCGGTTCACAATAACATATCACAGTAGTTACCGTAGATACCATTTAGATCTTGCCATTTTCTTTGCAATTTATAAAAAAGTATGAGATTAATGCTGAAACTCACAAATTCTGTCCCTGCTTTTAAAGAACCTTGGTGCAAAAACAGGTCCAATATGTGATTTAAACAGAAAACTGTCAATTATATCAAATCTACTTTTCATACCAAAAAGAAACTCTGATGACCATGAGGCTGAATACTGCATAATTACATATATAGGTTTTCTCACCTATAAGAATGGAGAGGTCTGTATTTTTTATCGTAGGTACACTTCAACTGTGAGAGAATCTAAAACAAATCCAGAAAATCACATTGTTTTATTTTAAAATCATTAATTTGCATTTTATTGCATGAAATAAGTATTTTGATCACCTACCAACCAGGAAGAATTCTGACTTTCCCAGACCTGTTAGTGTTTCTTTAAGAAGGTCTCCTATTATGCAGTCATTACCTGTGTTAACTGCACCTGTTTGAACTCTTTTCCTGTATAAAAGACAAATGTCAACACACTCAATCACACTCCACCATGGCCAAGACCAAAAAGCTGTCTAAAGACACCAACAAAATTGTAGACTTGCACAAGGTTGGGATGGGCTACAGGACAATAAGCAAGCAGCTTGGTGCTCGGTCTGGGGCTCTGTGCAAGGACTTGCCACTCAGGGCTATGAAATGATGTATTCATAATGCAAATAATAATAATAATAATAATAATACAAATAAATACAAAAACATATCTACTAGTAAGGAATGTACAAAGTCAAAATGGCTAATTTAAGTTAATTTAATTTGTCTTTTTAGCTTTAAAAGTGTCAAACTTTGCTTTTGTTCATTTAAATTAAAATGTTGATTTGCATTATTTCCTTCAGTTTTATGACAAATGAAAACAATTACATTACTTTTTATTATGCAAAGTTCATTTTAGATTGTACTGATTTTTAACAGTATAATATATAAATAGTATATATTGTAGAATAAATGTAATTCTATAATATTGAATATTACAGACAGTATGGAAACTACACATTCATGGTTAATAGTGTACTGTTTCTATGTAAGATATGACTAATGCTGCTCACATGTATAGAAGGACATGACAAATGTGCCATGAAAAATGACGCCTATAATAGCTCCTACTCTTCATCTTACTCAGTTTGTCTCATCTGCCTTATTCTTTGCCATCTCCATTGCTCATTTCCCACCTCATTCCCCTTTTATTTCTGTCCGTCCACATCTCCCTCTTCTCATCTCTCTCCTTCTCTCTTGGATTGTATACATCCAGGGGCTAGTGCTCGGACACCCCGTAGCCTGCAGGCCGCTCCGCTACGACTGACATCTGCTCCTTGACTGAAGATGACAACATGGCCCCTGGTGTCATGAAGGTCCTGACCTCCAGTAGGAGTGCTTCAGTTAGCTGGGCCCTGCCGCAGTGAGGTGATCGCCATCACATTCTCCATGACCTTCCACAATGGCTTCTACAAGGATGTGCTGCCAGAAGGAATCTTTAGCAGTGTGATGAAATGCTGTGCAAGCACACAGTCCATGTAAAGGACTTGGGGTGTGGTGCACAAGGGCAGAATGGAATATGAGCTACATCAGATGACACAGTTTAAATACAGAAGTTTGAAATCTATGATACAGTGGAGCATAACTCCATACTATCCTAGAGTCCAGAGGACGATGGGTTTCCGTTGACAGTATTAGTTCTTCTGATGATCAATTGTGAAATGGAATTATGTATCAGGTTCAGACGTCCAGAACAATGTACATGTAGGACCAGGGTTTACAACAAAGATGTAAGAAATGTTAGTTTGAGGTATAGTAAAGCAGTGTTAATTTTGACAAGTGATTTTGATTTAGTCTTCTGACTAAAATGTATATTAGTTTTAGTCACATTTTAGTCATTTAGTTAGTTATTTTTAGTCTATTTTTAGCTGACGAAAACTGAAAACATTTTTGTCTAGTTTTAGTCAATTAAATGTTTAAATATTTAATCTAATTTTAGTTGTATTTTTTAGTTATACTATTTTAAATTAGAGCTATTTTAGACTGCTTACTGGTATTTTAATAAAACTTTAGTCTTAAATTTTTGTTACATTTAATAACACAGTGACATCAGATATTGTGGAAGAAAGCTGGCCCAGTTTTCGTTTTTCTACATAAAATGTGTTTGTTAACTTTTACATGACAAAATGTAGAATGTAAATACAATTTGGCATCAACGTGACTAAACAACACACACATTAACAGCAATCTCTTGACAGCCTCTTAAAAACAAGAAAGGAAATTATTAATATTTACTACTGCATAAATATCCAGTACAACAAACAAATATCAAACACACGAGAGAAGTCTGTCCTCGGAGCTTTCTGTCGCAAACGGTAAGAAAGGTCATTTCTTTTACTCGTTCGTGCTGGCGTTAACGTTAAGTTAATGTGGACTACCACAGCTTATGTACCTTACGTTTCGTTATATAACTGTTAAAAATGCAATGAAGGCTGTGTGTGTCTCACGGCTCCATTTAGATGTGTTTGTGATCTATTTAACCTAAACACCTAAGATAATGATAATGTATTGCACATTTCCCCTATAGATATTGAAAAATTAAAAAATGAAACATATCAAGCGATATACATATTCATCGCCGTTAGCCAGCTAGTTTACATCTAGGAACTAGCTAGCTAGCTAGCTACATTGGCTACGTTAGCTTACCTTTTTGTAAAGCTCGTGGTGGTGAGAACTGAGTGCCTCTTGAGGTTTGTCGTGTTTTTTCCCAGTTATTTTCAGTCCACAAACTCTGCAACTCTGTTTTGTTTTCTGTGGCAGCAAAAGTGAAATTACTCTGTCCAATCTGCTGGAGTGACGTCAGCACGTTGTGTTGTTAAACTTCACGAGTGTGGCAGGGGAGGTTAACGTGCTTCTACAAAGTCTAACATAAGGATGTGGGTCCACAGGTTTACTTAAAAAAGCAGATTACTAGACAAATACATTCTTTTTGTCCTTCTGTGGCATATTCATTTTGTTTTTATTCGTTAACAAAAAGTCTAATACTTTTAGTATTAGTATTTTAGTATTAACGAAATTAACACTGTAGTAAAGCTTACATATCAAAGCTTACATATCAAAGCTTACTCATTCAAACATGAAAAATGAATCTAATAAAGGCCCACATGACAATTTAAGGATTGTTGTTGATCATGTGCATCATTTAATGGCCACAATTTACCCATCTGCTACTTCTAGCGTAACAATGCACTATGCCGCCATGCCACAGTAAGGTAAGTGAGAGCTTCCCAGCCATCAGGTTTGAAAAAGAACAATTTTGTGGCATGAACAGGAGAGCCGTAGTATGAAAGAAATAATTCCAAAATGGGCGGAACTCATGCCATGAAGAACTGTGGTTGTGCTGACAGCAAACAAAGGCCCTATCCAGTATTGGTATATATTTTACAGAAATGACAATAAGAAAATACAGTACTGTAGTGTGTATACTCTATGTATATTCAGTAATGACTTTACTTCATTACACTTACAACAGCACATTCACACATGAGCAGTATTCAATTCAGGTTCTCTTGAGCAATATGCAGGTGAACAACTTTTATGCATTAAAATCATGTTTTTAATTGGCCCTATATAATCAAATGTTTTGAGATACTGACTTTTGGGTTTTTGTTGGCTGTAGCACATAATCATTAATATTAAATAAACACTTGAAATAGACACTTGTGTGTAATGAGTCTATATATGAACTTTTTTTAATTGAATTACTGAAATAAATTCACTTTTCATGATATTCTAATTTTTCAAGATGCATATGTGTGTAATCTACTTCATATAGTTCTATAAAACAGACTGAAGCATTGATGGTATACTGCTAGTGTGCTCTATATTTTAAACACATGCTGCTATCTAGTGGTGGAACCACAGAATTACAATTATCTGTTAAATACTATTCTAATTAAGACTTGCAGCTCTACACATACACACCAGTAAATCCATACTTTTAATACCAGTGTCTCTTGCTGACTCCTGAAATACCACTGTCCCTTGTATGACATGTTGATCTTGTGATTGTACAACAATGGCTTTGTAGCTATGCCATCAAATAATTACCTGTTTATGAATAAAAACAACAATATTTAGACATTTATTTTAGTTCCTTTAATTCATTTCAGCATCAACATTTGCTTACATATAATGTTATTTGAATGATTTCAAATCATAGTTTTATAGGATATGTCTTAGTAATACTAATGTAAAGAAATATTCTAATTAAAACACTTTTTCATAATTATGGCATACTGTTGAATGCCATTACAATTACAACAGCACATTTACACCTGAGCAGTCAATTCAGGTTCCCTTGAAGAATGAAAGATCTGCATAAAGTGATTAGAGACCTCAATGTACATGTGTTCATCAAAACAATTAACAAATAAATTTAACTAATTATATTCACTTCCACAAAGCAGGAGCACCCCAATCAACTGACCAACCAATTAATTAAACCTTATTCATTTTACTTAATATGTCACAAAGTTCTGGATTTGTCTTCTTTCATTAAAATTTGCCCCAGTTCATCAATAAAAGTTGACTGATATGTGAAGAATAATTCCTATGAATATGGTTACTTGCTATTGTAGTCACACAGATTCAGGTGTGCTCTTTATTGGTTGGAATGAAAACCTGTAGCAAGATTAACTAAAGTACACTGAACAAAAATATAAACACTTTTGCTTTTGCTCCCATTTTTCATGAGCTGAGCTCAAAGATCTAAGACTTTTTCTATGTACACAAAAGGCCTTTTTCTCTCAAATATTGTTGACAAATGTGTCTAAATCTGTGTTAGTGAGCACTTCTCCTTTGCCGAGATAATCCATCCACCTCACAGGTGTGACACATCAAGATGCAGGATTATTGCACAGGTGTGCTGTAGGCTGGCCACAATAACAGACCACTCTAAAATGTGCAGTTTAATCACAGCACAAATCAATAGATGTCACAGGTTTTGATTGAACATACAATTGTCATGCTGACCTAAGGAATGTCTTCCAGAGCTGTCGACCATGAACTGAATGTTCATTTCTCTACCATAAGCCATCTCCAAAGAAGTTTCAGAGCCAGTAATCCAACCGGCCTCATAACCATAGACCACATGTAACCACGCCAGCCCAGGACCTCCACATCCTGCATCTCCACCTCGAAGATCGTCTGAGATCTTTGGTTTGCATAACCAAAGAATTTCTGCACAAACTGTCAGAAACCATCTCAAGGAAGTTCATCTGCATGCTCATAGGCTTCATCGGGGTCTCCACCTGAATGCAGTTCGTCATCATAACAAACGAGTGGGCATTTGCTCACGATGCCGTATGGCACACTGGAGAGGTGTGTATGGCACTGTGTGGGTGAGCAAAAACAAAAGTGTTGCATTTATACCTTTGTTTAGTGTAAATCTGCATAGTCCTGCCTTAGGGAATGTTCACCTTGTCTTATGGTCGTGACCCTGAGCACTGCTCATGGAAGACGCTGATAGGTGTTCCATACCGCTGTTTCAGGTAGATCTCCAGAGTGGGGAGGGACATAGGACGGACGTCATAGCCCAGTTCAGCCTTCTTTCGCTGCGGATTTATTGGAACAATCTCTTCTGTGCTGTTTGGATCATTCCTTCCAATGGCTGCATATGAAGGAAACATATTAACCATGGTCTTTGGAAGATTCTGGCTATAATTCCTGCAGCAGTAGGCTGACCAGAGATACTCAGGGATAGCAACCCTGCCCTCATCCTTCAGCCATCGGTCTTTCACATACGGGATGACTCCGGTCACTATGTATGCCTCCCCCAGGCAATACATTTGAAGGCTCTTATTAACCCGGTTCTCCAGCTTGGCCCAAGGCCCGTCATTTGATCCAGCCTTCTGTGGAACCACGTTGGTGAGGGTGAAGGTTGAGTTGCGGTCATTAGGGTAAGTGTGGTGTAGGCTGGGGTTCAGGTGGCCACGAGTGTAGGTGGAGTTAATGTAATCCTCCTGGACAGCTTGGCTCTCCACCACATTCTGGTCTACTTTCTCTGGTGGCGTGGGGAATGGTATCATATTTCCATCAGATTTGGAATTGGCCAGCTGGAGGAGCAAGAGAGATGGAGATTACTTTACATGTTTCAGTTTATTTATTTAGTTTTTTTGCTGAAGGTACATTCAAAAGTTTGGTATCTCTGTTTGGGCTTTATGACCATTTTAACCAATGTAAAACTAGTTTGGTTGAAGATACCTACATACAATCATTATGTAATTTTCCTTGTTTCCTTCCAAATTTCCCCATTGTGGGACAAATAAAGGCTAATCTTATCTTATGTAGATACTGTGAAAAATCACTGGTTTCAAATGATATAGAGAGACATAAAATTATATTGTAAAATAAAAAACTGAATGTTGAACAGATCTGTACATGATGTAGAGCATTTAGAATAAAATTGTCATTAAGTATAAATAAATATTGTGCTTGAGAAAGTCAAATTCTGAAGCAAATAATTAGACATGAAATTAATATAAATAAATAAATTTTTTTTTATCATTTCATAACTTAATGTCATTCAAACATGTAAAATATTGACAAAATCATGTACTGTAAATACCCTCTGGTGTTTAATTTGCAATATTTAAATCTATACCATATCTATATAAATATATACTTAAATGTAAAGTGCAATACAAATAAAATGTATTATTATTATTATTATTATTATTACTGCACTGTAAGTTATCAAAATATTACAAATAATTAAAGTCAAACTACAACTTTTTTATCTACTTTATGGCCTAGGTCAGGGGTCGGCAACCTTTAACACTCAAAGAGCCATTTTGGACCGATTTCCACAGAAAAGAAAACACTTTGAGCCGCAAATGCTTTTTGACATCTAAAATGAAGATAATTATATATATATATATATAGTTTTACCTTTACACTTTGTATAACAACTATAGTGTGT
>BRDA01006610.1:0-22141 GCA_036984385.1 Crenuchus spilurus
CCTACTGATCCACAACTCCACCAACTCACCCCCAATTCCACCAACTCACCCCCAACTCCACCATCTCACCCCCAACTCCACCAACTCATTCCGACTCCACCAACTGATCCCCAACTCTACCAACTCATCCGTAACTCAATTAACTCACCCCAACTCCACCATCTCACCCCAACTCCAACTCAACTCTAACTCAATTAACTCACCCCAAACTCCACCATCTCACCCCAACTCCACCAACTGATCCCCAACTTAACCCTAACTCAATTAACTCACCCCAACTCCACCATCTCACCCCCAACTCCACCAACTCATCCCTACTCCACCAATTGATCCCCAATTCCACCAACTCAACCCTAACTCAATTAACTCACCCCACACTCCACCATCTCATCCCCAACTCCATTATCCCAAGCGAACACAGTTCCACTGTTCCAGCTCCGTGCTGGGGAACATCCCTCTTGTGCATGCCTGGCATTAGACATGGTGCCAGTTGGTTCCACAGAGTCCTGTTCTATTGGCAGTACTTGCTGTACATGTGTAATGGATTACTGATGTATAAAATATGATACAAAACAAAATGTGTTCATTTTCAGAATTTGTCAGAAGGTCAAATAAACGTTTGGATGAATTAGAGCTTTCTGCCAGTCATGTGATGCTTCAGGCTTTACTGGCTTAAAGCTTGAGGAGCACAGTTAGTTTCTGGGTCAGGACAGAGGAATCGAGGGAGGAGATCCAGCCCAGATTAAGAACTTCATTCTGCACTCAAAGTCACTTCCAGTGTTATAACACAGCCCAAGTCAAACATCTTCTTGTTCGTATGAAAGAACACGTCCAAGTGTAGGAAGGGACGAAGCTGACGCTGGTCTGGTTACTGAAGAACTCAGCATTCTTGCAGGAATAGAGGGAGGAGGAAAAGAAAGAAATGCTTTTGACTGCAGATTCCAGACACTGCCCAGGCTGCAGCTGTACAGCTCCACACCCTCAGAGGCTGAGCGTAAAGGCCAGAGTCCAGCTTTAGTCATTTCCCTTCTCACACACACCAGACCCAGCTCAGCAGCTTTAGGAGGGCATCATCACACACCTGGACTCCGCCCCCAGGACTGTAACCAGGCTGCAGGACGTACATTCCTTTGGTATGTGGCTCCTTAGCAGTGGCCTGGTGGTGGTTAGGTAATTACATCTAGGTCTGTCTGTCTGTCTGTTAATCAATCAGTCTGTCTATCTATCTATCCATCTATCTACCTGTCTGTCTACCCGTCTGTCAATCAATCAATCAGTCAGCCTGTCAGTCTCTGTCTGTGTGTCTGTCTGTATGATTCTGCTCAGCTGATGTCACTGGTTACTAGGTTACAGAGCGTCTTATGAAGTGCACTAGGTAGTGCGCAGGGAGCGTGTGTAGTGTATTGGACGCAGCTCGGCTGTCACGCCCTCCTGCTGCACCTGAGCGCTCGGAGACGAACCGGTTTGCGCGAGAGGATCAAATAACGCGGAGAGGAGCGGCGGTTTCGGCCACACAGAGAGTGTCGTGTCCACAGACTCAGAGTGAACCAAAGAAACACGACTTACCGTCACAATGCAGCTGAGAAACAGAACCAGAACCAGCGACACCGCGGACTGGAGCAGCTGAGTTTACTCCTCAGACTCAGAACCACAAGAGAAGGTGAGTCAGGTGCCTCTTGTCATCTTCTCAGCTCAGCTCCTCAGCTTCTCAGCTCAGCTTCTCACCTTCTCACCTCATCTTCTCATCATCTCACCTTCTCACTTCAGCTCCTCAGCTTCTCACCTCAGCTCCTCACCTTCTCATCTCAGCTTCTCATCTTCTCATCCTCTCACCATCTTCTCACCTTCTCACTTCAGCTCCTCAGCTTCTCACCTCAGCTCCTCACCTTTTCACCTCAGCTTCTCATCTTCTCACCTCATCTTCTCATCATCTCACCTTCTCACTTCAGCTCCTCAGCTTCTCACCTCAGCTTCTCATCTTCTCACCTCAGCTTCTCATCTTCTCACCTCAGCTCCTCATCTTCTCACCTCAGCTCCTCACCTTCTCACCTCATCTTATCTTCTCACCTTCTCACTTCAGCTCCTCAGCTTCTCACCTCAGTTCCTCACCTTCTCACCTCAGCTTCTCAGCTTAGCTTCTCATCTTCTCACCTCAGCTTCTCTTCTTCTCAACTCAGCTTCTCATGTTCTCAACTCAGCTTCACATCTTCTCACCTCAGCTTCTCATCTTCTCAACTCAGCTTCTCATCTTCTCAACCCAGCTTCACATCTTCTCAGCTCAGCTTCTCACCTTATCAGCTCAGCTTCACATCTTCTCGCCTCAGCTCCTCAGTTTCTCACCTCATCTTCTCACCTTCTCACCTCAGCTTCTCACCTCAGCTTCTCATCTTCTCAACTAAGCTTCACATCTTCTCAACTCAGCTTCTCATCTTCTCAGCTCAGCTTCTCACCTTATCAGCTCAGCTTCTCGTCTTCTCAACTCAGCTTCTCATCTTCTCAGCTCAGCTTCTCACCTTATCAGCTCAGCTTCTCGTCTTCTCAACTCAGCTTCACATCTTCTCACTTCAGCTTCTCATCTTCTCACTTCAGCTTCTCATCTTCTCAACTCAGCTTTTCATCTTCTCACCTCAGCTCCTCACCTTCTCACATCAGCTTCTCATCTTCTCAACTCAGCTCCTCATCTTCTCAACTCAGCTTCTCAACTTCTCAGTTCAGCTTCTCATCTTCTCAAATCAGCTTTCACCTCAGCTTCTCAACCCAGCTTCTCATCTTCTCAACCCAGCTTCACATCTTCTCAACTCAGCTTCTCATCTTCTCAACTCAGCTTCTCATCTTCTCAGCTCACCTTCTCACCTTCTCAGCTCACCTTCTCACCTTCTCAACTCAGCTTCACATCTTCTCACTTCAGTTTCTCATCTTCTCAACTCAGCTTTTCATCTTCTCACCTCAGCTTCTCAACTTCTCAGTTCAGCTTCTCAACTTCTCAACTCAACTTCACATCTTCTCAACTCAGCTTCTCACCTTCTCACCTCAGCTCCTAATCTACTCACCTTCTCACCTCAGCTCCTAATCTACTCACCTTCTCACCTCAGCTCCTAATCTACTCACCTTCTCACCTCAGCTCCTCAGCTTCTCACCTCAGCTTCTCATCTTCTCAAATAAGCTTCTCATCTTCTCAAGTCAGCTTCTCATCTTCTCACTTCAGCTTCTCATCTTCACACCTCATCTTCTGACCTTCTCTCCTCAGCTTCTCACCTCAGCTCCTCACCTTCTCACCTCAGCTCCTCAGCTTTTCAACTCAGCTTCACATCTTCTCACCTCAGCTTCTCATCTTCTCAACTCAGCTTCATATCTTCTCACCTCAGCTCCTCAGCTTCTCACCTCAGCTTCTCATCTTCTCACCTCATTTTCTCACCTTCTCATTTTCTCAACTCAGCTTCTCACCTTCTCAGCTCAGCTGCTCATCTTCTCATCTAAGCTTCTCATCTTCTCAACTCAGCTCCTCATCTTATCACCTCAGCTCCTCACCACCTCAACTCAGCTCCTCATATTCTCTCCTCAGCTCATCAAGTTCTCACCTCTTCAGGTCCTCACAATCTCAGCTCCCCACTTTCTCAGTTTCTCACTTTCTCACCTTCACACCTCCTCAGCTCCTGAGCTTCTCACATACTCAGCTTCTCAGCTCCTGAGCTTCTCACATACTCAGCTTCTCAGCTCCTGAGCTTCTCAGTTCCTCAGTTAGTTTTCTGTGTTTTCACTTCATTAAATTATTGTCCTTCACGGCAACTGTGTCTGCCTTCCTGCCTTCATTCCTACCTGACAACTATTAGTAATATAATAATAATAATAATAATAATAATAATAATAATGTATACATATATACACATATACATACAAAATGTTTCAAAAGTTGATAAAATAACTTAAACAGCAAAGAACACAAATGTAAAAGTAAATAAGACTTAAGAGCAGTAAAATGTTATATTAGCTTTGTTTAGCTTCTTTAAAGTCATTAGACTTCAGCTTAGTTTTAAGTTTGTGTAGGGTAGCTTTCTGTCAGACAGTGGGCTGGAGAATATTTCAGGACCTGGCAACCTGGCGCTCTTCTTGGATCATGGCACGTCCGTCACTCTGGGTTTAATCACAGTTATTTAGGACATCATCAGTCCGGCCGCTGTGTGATAATCATGAGGGTCGTAGGACACAGTGATGATTTGACTGTCTTAGTGCTGTGCAGTCTGGCTGCGTTTTATTTGTCCTGAAGCAGCCCGACAGGTGTCTGTCTTCCTGTGATGTGAGTATCTGAGCCATGAAGTGCTGTGAAATATCCTCCACAACAGTCTGTTCAGCCTTGGCTCGCGCCAGCTTACTGAAGTTCAGCAGCTGAAGTGGCACGAAAGTGACCTCGAGCATGCACACGGTGCCGCCTCTCTGGAGCGGTCTGGATCCTTGAAGAATAAGGATGTGATCGTTTGCTTGTGTTTGCTTTCGGGCCAAGTCACGGCCTAATTGGCAGCTTTGAGTTTTGTTTACCAGAACAGAGGCTGCATGACTGCGGATCGGTGCGCTGGCACACTGCGTGCGGTCTTTGGAAAGGTGTTTGATGATTACTCAGGGCTAACTTCAGGCCTCGCACCCACACGTGGCACATTTACAGATATGTTTCTCCGTTAGAAGACGCCCATTCAGGAGTCTCACAGTGAGCACAATGGCTTGTTTTAAGAGCGAGAATAGACGGGTGCAATAGAAGACGACCCGGCTCACTTCCTGCATACCTGTCATTATGTGTCAAAACAGCCCTCATAGTCGTCTTCATACACACAGGAAAACCCTCCCAGACCGCCTCGGCCTATACACTCCAAGCCCTTCTTTTGTTGCCAAACACAGTCACGTGCTTAGAGCTTCTGTATAGTGGTGCTTAGAGCTGGGCTATAAATAGTCTACACTCTCAAAACTTCTGTTAGGAGCTACTCAGGCTGCACTGAGACGCCATATTTCTAAAGTAAAGCTCTGAAGAGCCCTTTTACAAATGATACCATTTCCACTTCGCTTATACTTGTACTTCCATAGACGAGGGTCAGAAATAAGCCACAGGTGGCACGGTGGTTTGGTGGTTAGCACGTTTACCTCTCAGCACTGAGGTCTTGGGTTCGACATGACTGTCAGGTGAATTGTGTGTGTGCACCCAGCGATGGATTGGCGCCCTGTCCTGGGCTTGGCTAGGATAGTCTGTGATGCTCTGCCCTGCGCCGGTGAGGGGTGACCCTGATCAGAAATAAGTGAATAAGATAATGAATAGATGGATGGTAAAGGATCCGCAGACTGGCTGTGAAAAGGCCAGAAGTAAAAATTTTCACTCACTGGTGATCACAGACAAGTTCCTCGTTCCTGCTGCTCATCATAGAGGTGACCTGTGGCTCTGTACCACTCGCCAGTCATTGTGTCTCTCTGGCATCTGGCAATGGAATGTGGGGCACCACTGTTATGCCATTGGGAGGTAATCAGTGTATGAGAAATGTGTTTTCAGTGCACTGTGGAGGCTCTACGACGTCCTATAGATCTGGAGGTTTCTGAGATGCTACCTCCATCGTTCTTCACTCGGTACCCTGTCATCAGTCACCCAAGATGATGGTTTTACACTCTGCTACAATTGATTGGTCAATCAATCAATATCTATCAATCAATATCTATCAGTCAAGCTATCCATCCATCAATCCGTCCATCCATCAGTCAGTCAATCAATCAATCAATCAATCAATCAAACTATCCACCCATCCACCCATCCATCCATCCATCCATCAATCAATCCGTCAATCCGTCAATCAGTCAATCAATCAATCAATATCTATCAATCAATATCTATCAATCAATATCTATCAGTCAAGCTATCCATCCATCAATCCGTCAATCCGTCAATCAGTCAATCAGTCAATCAATCAATCAATATCTATCAATCAATATCTATCAATCAATATCTATCAATCAAGCTATCCATCCATCCATCAATCCATCAGTCAGTCAATCAGTCAATCAAGCTATCAATCAATCAATCAATCAATCAATCAGTCAATCAATCAATCAGTCAATCAAATCAATCAGTCAGTCCTGAGATAACATAGTAAACAGTGGTGACTTCTGTTGTGATGTGTGATAGAAAATGGTCACAGTGTTAAGTCTGTAGACGAGTCACCATATGGGGTGGAGGAGCAGGTGATTATTTGGAGATAAGAGACCTGGTGGGGTCGATACTGGAAGGCTGAGACATATGAGAGCGGTGACACCTTAGACTCACTGCAGCTTTTCATCTGTTCACTTAGACCTCAGTGCTTATGAGATGTTAATGATACATATAGTTCAGTGTTATGTTTCTGTGCTGTGTTGACAAACCACACATCCATCCAGAACTGTTCTCTGTAGCCTTACGCTGACTTTACCCACAAAGCAACAGTTTGTGTGTCCACATATAGTCTCGAATAAACGTTTACACTGAAATTTGCTGAATAAAGTCTGTTTATCACTTAGACATATATACAGTTACACACAGTGGTATTGAGAAACATGTTTTCCTCTTGTTTTACTTTTACTTTGCTGTAGAAAATTCCAGGTGAGTCTCGGGTTTCAGGCTAACATTAACAAGAAGCAAAGCAAACCGGTTAGTCTGTAGTATGTGGTTGCAGAACAATGAAAACATGCATGTTTTCTCATTTTTTCAGTGTTTTGTAAAGCGAGACATAAGCCCTATTCGGACTGGTTTCGTTGATGAGGGGCGTCTGTTTTTAAACCTTTTACACGTCTCCTCAGGGTTGAACTTCCTGCATCCAGACGCCATTAAAGTGAGGGTTTATCAGAGAATCCGTAGATTGAGTAGAACTGACACTTGTCCTGGTTGGTCGGGTGTGAGAAGTCCAAAATGAACAGGCTCATATGGAGCTTTAGTGTAAAATTGTAATTTCTTAATGATTAAGTTTCTTAATGCACACGAGTGCAGTTTTTCTACAAAACAAAACTACATAAAACAACTAAACACTGCTGTCATATTTTATTTATTTATTTACACACCAGTTTTAAGACTTTAAAACAGCACCTTGTATCAGCCAATGAGCGCACCTGCTCAATAACCAATCAGCACTCAGTATCCGCTCATTAACCAATCAGCACTCAGTAGCCGCTCATTAACCAATCAGCACTCAGTAGCCGCTCATTAACCAATCAGCACTCAGTAGCCGCTCATTAACCAATCAGCACTCAGTAGCCGCTTGTTAATCAGCACTCAATAGATGATAATTAAGCAATCAGCATTCAGTAGCCACTCGTTAACCAATCAGCACTCAGTAGCTGCTCATTAACCAATCAGCAGTCAGTAGCCGCTCATTAACCAATCAGCACTCAGTAGCCGCTTGTTAATCAGCACTCAATAGATGATAATTAACCAATCAGCACTCAGTAGCCACTCATTAACCAATTAGCACTCAGTAGCCACTCATTAACCAATTAGCACTCAGTAGCCACTTGTTAACCAATCAGCATTCAGTAGCCACTCGTTAACCAATCAGCACTCAGTAGCTGCTCATTAACCAATCAGCACTCTGTAGCCGCTCATTAACCAATCAGCACTCAGTAGCCGCTTGTTAATCAGCACTCAATAGATGATAATTAACCAATCAGCATTCAGTAGCCGCTCGTTAACCAATCAGCACTTAGTAGCCACTCGTTAACCAATCAGCATTCAGCAGCCACTAACCAATCAGCACCTGCTATACAAGATTAATTAATACACACCTGCCAACCAATCAGAAAAGAGTGTTTCTCATTTCCTGATTTAAATGACATTTAATTGTCAGCTATGGACTCTGATAGTGTTCATTATAAACCTGTTTATCTGATGAGTAAAAAAATATATTAGCATTAACATTCAAGTTAATGCATTTAAAGAATATGTTGTGAATGATTTCCTGAGTGACACTGATGTGGTGGTGGCGTGTTAGTCTGTGAGCTGCTGGAGATGTTAAACACTGTCCACTCTGGTGTACTTTGTAGATGTAAAGACAGAGACAGTAGCTCAGCAGTGTGTGTTGGTCCTCTAGCTCTGTTGGCTGGTTGATGCACTATTTTCACTCCTGTAGTGACACTGAGGTGTTTAAAAACAGCAGCCCTGACACACTAATGCACCACCACCACCACGTCAGTGTCACTGAGAATGATCCATCTGCTCTGTGGGGGGTCCTGACCATTGAAGAACAGTGTGAATAAAGTGGACTAAGTGGACAATGAGTGTAGATACAAGGAGGTGGCCATAATCTTCTGGCATGACTTACATAAAGAAACCTGTCTGTCAAATCTGCTCTTATGCTGGTGGGCGGCCTTCTGGCCATGTGTGGGTGACTACAAATTTTTAACTACTAAAATGCAAAGACTCATTTTTTTAATGAAATATTTAATATTTAATTATTCTAAACGGTTATAAGACCTCTTGGTCACTAGAGGGCTGAAAGGCTCCTGCTGTCCAATAAGGTCTTGAAACTGAGTCTGTGTTGATGCACATGAGACGTATAGTATAAGACCACATTTAACAGTTTACTGTCATTGTATTGTGTATAAATTCAGCAGTTTGATGTGTTTTTATAAAGAATTAATGACTTTTAAACTTACAGGACAGTAACTGGGGCAGATATGATCTTGTTTATGTGTGAACACATTTGTGGATTTTTCAATTAACGAGCGTTTTAATTAATCAGCAGGAAGAATATTAACACGGGCTAAAAAACAATCATATTAGACCAGTTTTAGCATCACTCTGCTGCCTGTTTTTTAGGATCGACTTTAAAAATGACTTCTAGTTGTAATAGTTTAGCATAGTTAGTTCTGAGGAGGGATTATGTTCCAAATTGTGCTTTAAGATCATCTATTGCTGCTTTCTCCACACATGAAACTTTTAAAAAGTGTTTTAAAAAACATATTTCTCAACTTTAGCATTTAATTAGTATGTCATTTATTTATTTATTTATTAAGATTATCTCCTTGTTTTTATTCTATTATTACTTTGTTGTTATGTTTTTATTTTTATTTTTTATTAGTGTATCCTTTATACTTCTATTGATTTCTTTGGTTGTATTTTATTATTTGCTTAAT
The DNA here is from genome assembly GCA_036984385.1 of Crenuchus spilurus. Classification (NCBI taxonomy): domain Eukaryota; kingdom Metazoa; phylum Chordata; class Actinopteri; order Characiformes; family Crenuchidae; genus Crenuchus; species Crenuchus spilurus. The sequence goes on from BRDA01006610.1 coordinate 9,130, forward strand.
TTTGATGATCTATTTTCTTTGTTGTTTTTACTTTGTATTGTAAAGCACCTTAAGCTACATTTTAATGTATGAGGAGTAGTTAAAAGGAAATTAGCCTCCAGAAGCACTCAATGGTGATTAGCACCATGTTTTTATAGGTGAACTTTATCAGAGATGTTATACAGGAGGAAGCTAATCACTGGATTGCATATGGATGGAAATGCTAGTAACGCTCAACATGGCATCTCCAGCTAGCTAATGTCCATTGATCTGTATATATCAAGCAATATATCATCCTGTCAGAGTGCTATGACCAGGGGGTGCATTGAGACAGCGTTGATTAAGAAACATTACTTTAATGGACATGGTACAAATACTGTAGCTGTGAACATGAACATAACATGAATTTCTCTGTAACAAGGATGACGTACAATGACAGACAACGACTAACACACTGGGAAGGCTTTTAAAGTAGACTTAAACATGACAGGAGACAGGGCTGTGAGCATACGAGACACAGGTGCATACAATGAAACATGACATGACATGATTGGGGCATGGACGAGACATGACATCAACGAGGTACACTGACGGCACATGGAGACTTGACAGCACATAAACACAGACAGAGCACACGACCAAGACATAGACGAGGCAGGGGGCGTAGCCAGGGATGCAGCAGGGTCACACATCTTCTCTGGATGCTCCTGGTTACATTGTTTTCCTTCTTATGATAACTGTAAAGGACATTTACTAATAAAACAAATTGTGTAGAATTGAATCATATCTCAGACCCAATTAATTGAATTGCATTGCAGTGAGTTATAAGGTAATCAGTGTAGGATCACAACTTTTAAAATGATGTATTCAGTATGAAGCTAACATGGGCTTAAAATGAAGTAATGTTTTATTTTCTCCAATGCTTTTCAGATGATCAGCAGTCGACACCCTCACCGCGTCCGCATCCCGGACTCTGCGATGCCCCGCGGCCACTGTGTGCCCTGTCCAGCTCCTCCACCTGCCTCACCCACCTCTCCTCGAGCGCCCCGTCTGCCTCATGCCTCGCCTTCGCTTCCTGTGAGAAAGTTGAGTCTCAGGTTGTCCATTGCGGGCTTTCAGGCTGGACTTCCGTCCCGTCACCGTAGGCACAGCTGGCAGCCTGGGGCAGTGCTTACTGCAGACCCGCGATGTGAGCAGCGCAGGTAGGGGGCAGTGCAGTAACCGTCAGTTAAGTGAACAGTTATCTTCTCAAATCTTTAATATTAGCCATTATATGAGTGTGCACCAATACAAAGTGAGAGAACACATGAAAGAGGCAGAGCAGGGCAGAAAAGAGTCTCCATTGTCCACCTCCTCTCTCGCTTCTTTGTTCCAGCTCACATTGAACTCTATTGTCAGAGTGAACAGAGGTCAAGCTTTGTGCTGCTTCATACAAGCCAAGAAAGAGCAGCAGTGTTGCGTTAGGGCACAATGGAGGACATCCTCTTGCGGGTCTTTATTGGCGTATTCGGTCTTCTAGCAGCCGTCGCTTTGGGAGTATTGTTTGCGTTTGCCTATTTCGTGATATCTGCAGTTGTTTGCTTGGCCCTGGCAGTGTTGGCGGTTGCAGTTTGTGTAGTAGTTTTATGTAGAGGACAAGTCTGGCATCAGGGCCCTAACTGTGTCTATGTCAGTAATACTAGACATGGGGTAGCAGGTTGGCAGGTAGGTGCATAGCCAGGGCTAGGTCTGGATAGGCCCATTTACCATGGGTCACCAGCCTGTCCAATCAAATGGGCACCCAATCACGTCACCAGTGTGCTCATGTATTTTTATCTTTAAAAGTGCCAGGGGGAATTATAAAAGTGAACATTTCCCAATTCAAGAAGTTGTTGCATCATTGTTGCCATTTGGTTGAACATTACTTTTAAGTGTCTACCTCCAGACATCAAAGGTAAGATTTGGAAACATTAGTAAATACTGAATCTCCAAACATTAGAATATTGTGAAAAAGTTCATTTTGTCTGAGTCTGAATAAATAATCTTATTTTAATAACAAAAAGTGATGATGTTACTTTACAACAAGCCCGCAAGGACTAATCTGTGAGAGTTTAGTAGAGAGAGTTGATCTGAGAGAAGGTTTGGTGATGTATTTTTATACAAATGACTGGGCTATTTAGGTGACTACTGAGTTCTAGTGTTTGTTAGCCTTCCAGCTTCAATTCTAAACAAAAGAAAGACTCCATGACGTATCGACTAAATGGAAAATATATTAATATGATGTCTGTTGGTATGGAAGGTGCTAGAGGAGACGGGCTGCAGCGGGAATATCAAAAATGTGGCTTTATTGCAAAAACTGAAACACAGTAACTGTGGCTATGACAAAAAAACATACACTATAGCTGAACTGTGACAAACGGGATGCTGGTGACTGTGGAAACAAGGGAACTAAATAGCAAACAACATGTAATGAGACGGCAGGGCTGTGCAATGACATGACGTGAACAGGAAAACGTAAACGAACAGAGCACATGGACAGAAACAGGTTGGGCCTAGATGGTGGATTACAATGTCAAAATATCAGCTAATATCTATTATTAGATAATTAGATTACCTAATATTATGAATAATGATGCTAATTATAATCAATATCACAGTAACAACACTGCTGTAGAATTGAAATACTGATCCCTCTATTCCTTTTCCAGTGTAAGTCTTGAGACTCTGGACCCTCTGGAGATGGAGAAGGTTCAGCATGGGGGTCTCGGTAGGCGGGACCCACGGAGAGCTCCCATTACTTACTATACTGAGGATCTGGAGTCGATGCTGTCGCTCACGGAGGAGGAGTCCGGGTCTGACTCTAAGGTTTACTCTTTCATGGAGGTGAGGTGGAGATTTTCCTGCAGACCTCTTAGCATCAGATAAAATAAGCCTTTATTAGTCCCACAGTGAGGAAATTCAGTTTCCACAGCAGCAAAGTGACAGCAAAGCATTCAGAGACAGAAACATTAGAGAGATTTAAGAATATAGAGATTATAATACAGCTTATTAAAAACATCTCTGAGGAATCTTTAGCTGTTTATGACTGCTGTACATGGTATAATTGCATTTTGGTGGGTTAAGTACCGCACATAAGATTTATAAATAAATAGGGGCCCCCGAGTAGCTCAGTGGACTAAGGTGCTGACACTATGAGCCAAGGATTGCAAGTTTGTATCCCGATCGTGCTGCTTGCCATCGACAGCCGGGGCCTTAACAGAGCAGAATTGGCTGTGCTCTCTCTTCGGGTGGGTGAGATGCCGCACTCTCCCTAGAACAATAAACAGTGTGGACTGACTAACGCGTTTGCAGGGCGATCCATCAGGACCGGGGACTTTTCTCTGAGCACGCTAGCTGTAGATGTATCGCCAGCAGTTTGGGAAAAAAGGGGCTTGATGTCACTGGTATCAGAGGATGCCAGTACTCGTCTGCTCCCTCCGAAGAGAGTCAGTGATACTGCAAGTGATAGTGATGGAGACAGTTGATAAAAGGGGTGGAGTTAATTGGCCGCTAAAATGCATTGAATAGAAAATCAGGAGTAAAATTATAAAAAATAATAAATAAATAAATATCACAGTATTGTAATGAATGAAAATTGTCCATCATATACATGATCAGTGAGGTTCTAGAGTTAGGGATATAAGTTATAGGTTATAAGTGGTCTGCTGGGAGCCATGTTGGTTGTAAAATCTAACCACCGCAGGAAGGAAGGACCTGTGAAAATGCTCCATCACACACTTTGGGTGAAGCAGCCGGTCACTGCAGCAGCTGCTTAGTGTTGTCATGTTATGCAGGTCTACTTAAGATTTTCCTGCTGATCTTAAAACTGGATTCTTTTAGTTTGAAGCTGGGCACAGGACTTTGACATGAGTTATGGTGAAGCTGGTGAAATGTACATTATATCGCATTAAATACCATCAAAGCAGAAGCCGCTGGGTGAAGGGTGTGTGTACTTGTGCTACAAAAAGACCTTCGTTTAAGCAGAAGTTCAAGTGTGATCACGCTTGTGTGCTGCTGTGTGTGTTCTAGGAGAAGTCCGCTCTGCTGCAGGACTGCAGCGCGTCTGTGCCGTCTCTTTGTGCCATGCCCAGCAAATGCCAGCCAACCTCTGCCAACAAGCGCCCGATCTCTCACGCCCAAGGTAAACCAGCCACAGTGCTAAAGTCAACAGTGCATGAAGAGAATGGACCAATCACATCTCGTTATGACTCTGTGAGCTGCTGATATCTCTTCTCAGTACTAACCGAATGGTTTATCCTGTGTTCACCACTTACGTTCCATCCTAAGCCTTATTATTCAGTAATGACATGTAAACAGGGGACGTTATAGGGACTGCTTAAGGGTTCAAATATAAAACATAAAAGTAGCTGAAGTCAGAATCAGTCTACATGCTCATCCACTGTTTCTTGAGAAATCGAGGCTATTAAAACTGTTTATCCTGCTTTTGTTTGAGTGTCTCTACTGTCCAGGGAAGGCTGGAGCATTGCTGTGAGGATGTGATTACATTCAGCAACAAGAGCATCAGGATGTTGTATGATCACCACCCCCACCTCATCCCCAACTCATCCTAAAAGTATTGGATGGAGCAGAGAACACAGCTCAATGCTGGGGGGCTTTATACTCCTCTAGCCCACCTGGCATTAAACATGCTGCCAACAAGCTCAGGTTTAGTTCTAATGTATTGGCAGTACTTCTGTACAGGGACTAAACAAGCTGTGTATCTGGGTGAAGTGGCTGAATGCACTCATTAGAAGGTCCTGATCCCTGCAGATCATTTTGCTCACTTTACTCTTCATTCCTGGGACCTGACTTTATGTTTGCAGTCTAAACGTTTGCTGGATATTTAAAGGATGGGATGGTTCTCCCAAAAATGATAGGTGCTCAAATTTGTCTGTACCTCAGTAGTCATGCCTGAACGTGTTTTGCTTAACTGGAGTAGTCTAGTAATCTCAATAGTCTCCTAAATAGCTCAGTCGTTTTCTTCAACATACATCACCAACACGTCTCTCAGCCTCAGCATCCAGGTCTTCATTCAGGTTTCACACACTAGTCGTGTGGTTTGTATGAATTGTGTATGAATTACAGTATAAATACAGTAAGTCTGGTCTTTCATTAGATGATCAATGATCAGATTCTGTCCTGAGATGGTTGTGTACAAAGTAAGACAGAAGGCTGCCGGTTTGATTCCCGGGCAGGTCATGACTGAAGTATCTTTGAGCAAGGCACCTAACCCCCAGCTGCTCCCCGGGTGCCGTGGATACGGCTGCCCACTGCTTCAGGACATGTTCTCACATCCTAGTGTGTTCACTAGTGTGTGTTTCATTGCACAGTTGAGTTAAATATGGAGGTCAAATTTTGTTGTGTTTAACACTAGAATTCCCAACCTGACGAACATTTTCGTCGTCTTTCTCCCCCGCGCTGGAATGCTGGAGCCATTAACACCCTTTGTCTGCTGCTCTGCTGCGCTTGTCATGCAAATCAGCACGTCGTCGCACATTCAGTCTGACAGAGAGTGTCAGAAACTCACCCTACGACATGCTCCCTAGCCCCTACACCCTCCAGACTCTCATTTACATCACATTACCTCTCGAATGGCTCACAAGAAGGGTTTTTTTCTGCAAACCTGGGAAATGCCGTGTTAACCTCATTGGCAAAAAAGGCAACAACGAAAAAAGGCAACAAACGTGCTGTGAAGTTCAGACCTTGTTCTTTAAATAAAACAAGGCACCCACTCACACCTGATGGTCAACGCATTGATTGGCAACACCTGATTCAAATTTCACCTTCAAATCGGCTAAATCTTCACATACTTTTCCTCAATACTTAAAAGACCAAGTCTAATATTAGTGTTCTGTTTGTTTGATTTGGTTCTAATTTTAGGACTTGTGTGATAATTTTTATGCAGAAACACAGAGAGTTCTAAAGGGTTCAGACACTAGTGTGTGTGTGAAGAACGTTGAGAGCCGTTTTGGTGATATTTTTACAGAAATGCACTATTCAGGTGTCTGCTGAGTTCTAGTGTTTGATAGCAACGTTAGCCTCACTGCTCCACTTCTAAACTGAAGAAGCAAAGCGTGAGTACTGAGGAAGTTTTCCACCAGGCTGTAGCCGTCTTGGGACGGCGTGTCCAAGCGTCTTAGTGTGAGTGTGTGTGTTCAGCAGTGTGTGTGTATGTGCAGTTATGCGGAAGCCGTCTTCCTGTATTTGTTCTGCTGAGTCTGTCATTAGTGCACCAAAGCTAAGCACCGGTCATTTCTCACATCCTTCTCTTTCTCCTCTCAAAGGGAGCTTCTCAGGCCTCATGTCATTAGATTTCAGGTGTTAATTGGACCTGGAGACCTAAAACTTAATTGAGTCAGAGCTTGGAAAGTCTTTAGAAGGTGGACTGAGCTTGCAGGATGTTCACCGTGACTCGATCTCAGAGATTTTGTGCTTTATTTCAACAGGATCTTCTCTAAACTCTTTATTTGGAGGATCGACGCAGAGGTAAACCTCAACTTTTGGTCATTGCTGCTTTAGGATCAGATACCCGGCAATGCAAGGCGCTCTGAACGCCTGACTGTGGACGTGTGTTTGTGTGTCAGTGTGGATGCAGAGCTGGGAGGCAAGCTGTGGGGGAGCGAGGGTACGACGGAGGGCAAGGGGATACAGACGGTGGAGAGTGGAGAGAAGTCCGGCAGCCTTCGCTCGCTGGTGCGCTCGTTCAGCTTCCTGGGCAAGATGGCTGGCAACCGTAAGGTAGGGCAGAAATTGTATTGAGACAAAGTTAAGACTGGATTACTGTTTGTTTATATATATACTCAGAATAAATGGTACTGGACTGTTACTGTGGCAGTACCTTCCCTGTCACTGCGGTGGAATCTTCAAGGATACTCTAAGTTCCCATTTTTAGGGAATATAACAAAATCACATGGTGTTGTAATGTATTAGAAGTTGTATTGACTGCACTCACCTCAGTTAAAGACACAAACCTGCTCTTTACTCCTGAAAAAGTGATTACAGTGGAACCTCGGTTACCGTTTGTCCTGGTTATTGTAAATCCGCCCGGTTTTCGTCAATATTCTCAGGTTACTCATCGCTAATTTTACAAAAACAAAGCATCCACCCACGCTTTCGTTGTTCATTCTGACTTTGTTTCTCGTTGTTTCTCTGGCTTCATTGTTTTTCTGCCTTTATTTCTCATTGTTTCTCATTGTTTCTCAAGCTTTGTTTCTCGTTGCTTCTAATTGTTTCTCTGGCTTTGTTTCTCATTTCACCGGCTTTGTTTCTCGTTGTTTCTCTGGCTTTGTTTCTCATTTCACCGGCTTTGTTTCTCATTGTTTTTCTGGGTTTGTTTCTTGTTGTTTCTCAGGCTTGGTTTCTCATTGCTTCTCATTGTTTCTCTGGCTTTGTTTCTCATTTCACCTGCTTTGTTTCTCATTGTTTCTCTGGCTTTGTTTCTCATTGTTTCTCTGGCTTTGTTTCTCATTTCACCGACTTTGTTTCTCATTGTTTCTCTGGCTTTGTTTCTCATATCACCGACTTTGTTTCTCATTGTTTCTCTGGCTTTGTTTCTCATTGTTTCTCTGGCTTTGTTTCTCATTTCACCGGCTTTGTTTCTCATAGTTTTTCTGGCTTTGTTTCTTGTTGTTTCTCAGGCTTGGTTTCTCATTGCTTCTCATTGTTTCTCTGGCTTTGTTTCTCATTTCACCTGCTTTGTTTCTCGTTGTTTCTCATTGATAATGTTTAAAACATACTAAAACACGTCACGCTAAAGCGACGGAAAACGGGTGTGAAAACAATTAGCATTTGAGAACCCCGGGAACAGGTGTACCAAACAAAGGATGCTGGCTGGACCACACCAGCACTCTCTAAAACAGAGTGTAAACCTTTAAGAGTGATGTTAAATGTTCATTTATCCATTTCATTAGTCTTTTGTGTTTATAATTGTATTCTGTGTGTAAAACTATAGTTATTCTATATAAAATGTGTTTTTGTTCATATTTTGGAGAGTCTGAACAGATTAATTGGATTTACATTATTTTTTATGGGACATATTACTTCAGTTATCATTCGTTTCTGTTATGATCAGACACTTTAGAACAGATTAGTGACGAGAAGCGAGGTTCCACTGTATTTTGTACTGATACTTCAGCTTCACTGTAACTTGAACTGAATTGAACAGAACCGAGGTTGTAGGGTGGACTTCCCCTTTCCCAGCGTTCAGAGGAAGCTGTCTGGTTTCTTTTATACTGTATGTGGTAAAAAAATTAAATAAAAAGCAGAAAATCTGACTGTAACAGCTTTAATTAAGTCCAGTTGTGTGTGAGCTGTTGTGAGACATCAGAGAGACATCTGAAAGAAAAGAGTGCTCTGGGTTTCACACTTTAATTTCAGTGTGATGGTTTTAAAGGACTGAGAATGTTGTCTTGTAGCTCATATTTCTTGTCAAAGCTGGGATCTTTGTTAAGTTCCTGCTCTTTTACATCCCATAAGTGTGATGTAGGCTGATGTATTACTTTACTTTGACCAGTAGGGGGCAGAAATGTCCTGTTGTGCACTAGTCAGTGCTTTTGAGGTGTCCTGTCAGGCAGAACGAGTGGTTTGGTCTACACTTTGTTTAACAGGACCCCTCGGCTGGGTCTCTTATGTATCAAAAGTAAAAATTTACCTTCTGTGTAGAAAAATGAGACTTAATTATAATCATTATGTCATGATGCCGGTGAACGTCCCTCATTCTTCTTATTTCTGCCTTAAAATGACAGTTATGTTAGGTTTTATTGTTCAGCAGGACTCAGACAGTCGTTATAGCTGTTAGTCTGCTGAAGTGTAACAGTGACATAATCAGCAGGACGAGGCTGTAACTGTGAGATATGCTGAGCTGGATCTATTTCTAGTAGCTGACAGCATCCATCCTGTGTGTGTGTGTGTGTGTGTGTGTGTGTGAGACAAGACTACTTACAGTCTCCTCCTACCAGGAAATGAACATGTAGACTCTGCTCAGAAAGCCGGCCACATATTTCACTTTAGACTGTGTGTGTGTGTGTCTGTCTTTGCCTGTATGTGTCTGTAGTGCGTGTGTGTGTGTCTCATCTTATCCTACAGCCCTGCTTGTTCATTCCCCTTTGATTAATTTAGTTATTTAAGCTTCCTCGTGTCTCAGAGTCTTTGTCAGTCATTAATTGTATATGTATGCTTGTAAAACTTCATGAATATGCGTTTAGGTCTACTGCGATAGGTTGTTGCCACGTTTATGTTTTGTTTGTAAGCCTCAGTTTTGTGAATAAAGCTCTGTTCGGATTCTGACTCCTCCACACCCCCCACGCTCATGACAAAAGTATTAGCACACCTAGTTGACTAATCACAGTGTATTACCTCACTTACAGTATATCACAGTATGTTGGTTCATAGGCACCCAAACTATCATATCATCAAGTTCTTGACCAAATAAATTTTAGGACAAGACAGAGTTTCACAGTCACTGTTAGCAGATGACTGTTTGTGTTCAGAAACTTCTAGGTCACTCAGTAAAAATGAGATGCAGCTCAGTGATTATACTGAGCTTCATTATTCTGCTCAGTAACATCTGTTGGCATAATGAGATGGACATAGAACCTCGACAAACAGAAGACTACATTAATCAGAACCTGTTTATTACTCTACACTGGAAAGTTAATTAAAACGCTCTGATAAAGCTCAGTTTATTAGCTCAGATACATTTAATGTGCAGTTTGTTTTTTCTCGTTAGCAGGTGTAATAAATCCAAGCTGTGCCACAGCTAAAGGGCAACTCCACCTGTTTTTCAAAACCTCTTCATTCAGAAGTAAAAGTCATTCAGTGTGCTCTGATGTGAAATCTTCACACGTCACAACTGTTCACCGTGATGCTGATAAAACATTTTATAGGCTAATTTCACAGTGCAGGAATAGCAACCACCAGGCAACCTATTAGCAACCACATAGTAACACCTTTGCAACCACCTAGCAATCCCACGCAAGTACTTGGCAGAATATGGCAACTATGTAGAAATGTCTAATTAACCACAGAGATACCATAGTAACCAATTAGCAACACATTGACAACCACTTTACTAACACCGTTGCAACCTTCCTGTAATGTCTTAGCAACCACCTAGCAACACCTTAGCAACTACTCGGTAGAATATTACTACTTAAAATAGAATATAACTACTTAAAAATACCTTATTAACCAAAGATGCACCATAGCAACACTTTACCAATCATCTCACAGCACTTTTGCAACCACCTAGTAACACTTTTGCAATCATCTGGCAACATCTTAGCAACCATCTAGCAACGTCTTGGCAACCATCTAGCAATATCTTAGCAACTACTTAGTAAAATATACCAGCAACCATAATTAAAATACCATAAAACTTAATTAACAACACTCTACCAACTATTTCACTCACACTGTTACAACCACCTTGCAACACCTTAGCAACCACTTGGTAGAATATAGAAAGTAAGTAGAAATACAGTGCAAAGCATCATTTCATATCAAAACCCTCTGAATGACTCAAGTCAAGTGAATTATGCAGCAATTCTGAAAAAGTGGTGGAGTTCCCCTTTCACAGCTGATAACTGCTGAATTTGGAAAAGCAGGCAAACACGTCACTGAGTTAGTGGATGCACATCTGGAGAAGATGTGTGCTAAAGGTTTATGTGTGTGTGTGTGTGTGTGTGTTTATTAAACAGCTCTTATGACATAACTCCAGATCACCTTTACACTGAATAGTCTGTTTGTGCTGATATTACGTACATTCAGAGCTGAAGCGCTGCAGCACTAATGTGACACTTTTATGTGAAATGGCATGCGTGTGTGTAAACAAGTGTGCGAGCACCAGACTGTGTGAACTTTGCAGAAGTTAAAGACTTTTGGGTGGAGCTGGGCGAGAACTGCCCCCCTTCCCATTTCTCCCCCTGCTCTCTCCCAGCTGGGCAGTTTCTTCCTCGGATGGTAGGATTGCATCAGCAGGGTGGACGAGTCCCATCCCCCTCCTTCTCTCTCTCTCTCTCTCTTTCTCAGCTTGGCCCCTGCTCTGAATCCTCTGCCCCTGATCTGGACGTGGACTAGGACATGAAATAAACCCTGGTGCCCAGCAGCGGATATTAAACGCAGTAAAAGCCACTGCACACACCCCCTACAATATTATCTGAGCTTTATCAGAGAGCAGTGCTTCATTCTGCATCGTATAGTAATAAATTGGCTTGTTTGCTGTCCTCAATAATAAGATACTTCCCTTCATAAAAGTTGTGTAACTGCTCATCTCATTATAGCAGCTGATAAATGTTGAAGCTTCTGGATTTTTACAACTTCTGAAGCTTAAATCAGTGTTTCTATCTCACTGATGTACTTACTATACTATTGAAATGTAGCAATAATAATAATAATAATAATAATTATTATTATTATTATTATTATTATTATATAATTTTTATTTGTAGTACCTTTTCATACCTAAATGCAGCTCAAAGTGCTTTAACACAAAGAAAGAAGTGAAAACATAAAAATATAAAATACAAAGTTTATACAATAAAAGTATAAAAGGAAATTATAGAATAAAAAGGAGAGCTATAAAATAATATAATTATTAATAATATAGATAATAATAATAATTAATAATAATAATAATAATATAAAATAAAAATAAATAAATAAACCTAATCAATTCAAATCTAATTACAAAATGCAATAATAAATTGCATAAAAACAAAAAAATTTAATTTTGTAATTTGACTTTCATTACAAACAATATTAACTGTAATCGCTCAGTACTCACTGTTTTGACTCTGCATCAGTTTTAAGACTAAAATCTTTTTCTTTTAGTAATAGCATGCTTCAGAGCTGCAGGATCTACAGTCTACAGAGAACTTTAAATGCATTTTAACAGTTAATTTTATTTACAAAGTGTTAATAGCACATGAAGTATTGATTTATTTGGTTTATGCAGTTCAGCACATAAATATAAAGGATGCACTAAAATGTACAGTGATGTAGTTTTAATCACCACACAGTTAAACATGTTAATTACATTCATCCATTAACTTATCGGCTTAATCCTGATCAGGGTCGTGGTTAGTCCGCTACCCCCTCACTCGGTGCAGGGCAGGGCATTACACACTATCCTAGCCTAGCCCAGGACAGGGCACTAATACATCACTGGGTACACACACAAGAACCCAGTGATGTATTTTTCAAGCCGCCCTCATCACAAGCCGCCCTTGTGTTAATTATATTTACTTTGAAAATCAACCAAAATGTGTAATTTGAACAGGGGTGCACAAACTTTTGCACAAGGCTGTAGCTTGATATCTGTTTGAAAGAAAAAAAGAAAAGGGGGTGTGGCCTGGTGGTAAGGGATCCTGTAAGGTCGCCGGTCCCATCCCTGGGCAAGACAAGGCACATAAGCCCCAACTGCTCCCCAGGCACCGTGGATAGGGCTGCCCACCCACATGTGTTTACTGCCTTCTGTGTGTGTGTGTGTGTGTGTGTGTGTGTGTGTGTGTGTGTGTGTGTGTGTGTGTGTGTGTGTGTGTGAAAAAAGGGGTTTCCCCACGCCCCCCACCCCCCCAATAATACAGTACATGTCGTCACACACTCCTACTTTTTGAGACTCTTTCTTTCTCTTTTGACCTATTTGTGTTGTTCTTTCTCATGACTCATGTTAATGACATTAATATTACATGGACTCATGTTCAATTTCATTGAGATCTCCTCTTATGAGTCTCATTTTCATAAAGTCATTAATGAGTTCAATGAAAAAAAGTGTGTGTGTGTGTGTGTGTGTGTGTGTGTGTGTGTGTGTGTGTGTGTGTGTGTGTGTGTGTGTGTGTTGTGTGTGTGTGTGTGTGTGTGTGTGTGTGTGTGTTCATGTTCAATTTCATTGAGATCTCCTCTTATGAGTCTCATTTTCATAAAGTCATTAATGAGTTCAATGAAAAAAAGTGTGTGTGTGTGTGTGTGTGTGTGTGTGTGTGTGTGTGTGTGTGTGTGTGTGTGTGTGTGTGTGTGT
>BRDA01006610.1:22151-33440 GCA_036984385.1 Crenuchus spilurus
ACTTATCGGCTTAATCCTGATCAGGGTCGTGGTTAGTCCGCTACCCCCTCACTCGGTGCAGGGCAGGGCATTACACACTATCCTAGCCTAGCCCAGGACAGGGCACTAATACATCACTGGGTACACACACAAGAACCCAGTGATGTATTTTTCAAGCCGCCCTCATCACAAGCCGCCCTTGTGTTAATTATATTTACTTTGAAAATCAACCAAAATGTGTAATTTGAACAGGGGTGCACAAACTTTTGCACAAGGCTGTAGCTTGATATCTGTTTGAAAGAAAAAAAGAAAAGGGGGTGTGGCCTGGTGGTAAGGGATCCTGTAAGGTCGCCGGTCCCATCCCTGGGCAAGACAAGGCACATAAGCCCCAACTGCTCCCCAGGCACCGTGGATAGGGCTGCCCACCCACATGTGTTTACTGCCTTCTGTGTGTGTGTGTGTGTGTGTGTGTGTGTGTGTGTGTGTGTGTGTGTGTGTGTGTGTGTGTGTGTGTGTGTGTGTGTGTGTGTGTGAAAAAAAGTAACTTGAGTAATTACTGAAATACTTTTACTCTGAGTATTCTCCTCTAGAGTTACTTTAACTTGTACTCAGGTACATTATAATTACAGTAATTGTACTCAGTACTCTTTCTTGTTGTGTTTATCCAGTTTTCTCTTTCTTTCTCAGAGTTTTTCATCCTCACACACTGCTGTACATGACATAATAACCCCCCCACCCCCCGCACCCCTTTGGGGTGCTGTTCTGAATGGCTGCTGTGTTCAGGCTGACACCTGCACATTATCTCACTTCATCAACCACCCACAAAACGAGCACACTTCAAAACATCATAACACTGACTTTCACTAATCAGCCACAACATTAAAACCATGAACAGCATAGCAGTGAAGATCTCGTCTTATTTGCCAAGGTGATCTTATCATTTTTCCCCAAAAAAGTTATTTTTGTAGTACAAACAGGACGTTTCCTTATGGGGACCAGCGAAATGTGCCCACTTTGATTGTACCTGTACTTCTGTCTTTATGAGGACATGTGATCCCCATAAGGATAGAAATACCTAGACTACACACACACACACACACACACACACACACAATCATAACACCTGTCTTATCGTACCTCCACTGGTGTGTGTGTGGGCGTGTGAGCCTGTGTCACAACAGCAGAGGTTGCATGGAAAGTGACTCATTAGAGAGAGAGAGAGAGAGAGAGAGAGAGAGAGAGAGAGAGAGACAGACATGTGGGAGGATTTGTTATTTCCGACAGACAGATGGGCTGGGATGACCTTAACCAGCAAAATCCACCCCAATCCAATATTTAAATGATACACTTATAGTGTTTTTATACCTAAATGTGGGTATGTGCTGTGCCTACCAATCCACCAGCTGTGAAATAAGACAACTCTTATTTATTTTGGGTGGTCTAGCTCTGAAAACATTTTTTCCCTAAAAGAGGGATTAACACAGAGTGTCATTGGCCATGTAAACGGGAGAAATGTAAGTTTTTCTGTAGTTCTTTCTACTCAAATTTCCTCGTCCACATTAAATTGGGTAGCAGTCACTTTCATTCGCCTAAGAAATTTCACATTCCACCTTAAATAGCACTTCACTTACATTCAGTCATAATGACATTTTACATTCCACCTTAAATGGCACAGCTCTTTCATTCAATCACTAAGAAATGTCACATTCCACCTTAAATAGCATATCAAATTCAGTCACTAAGAAATTTAACATTCCACCTTAAATGGCACAGCTGTTACATTCAATCACTAAGAAATGTAACATTCCACCTTAAATGGCATAGCACTTACATTAAATCACTGACAAATTTCACATTCCACCTTAAATTGCATTTCACACATTAAATCAATGAGAAATGTCACATTTCACCTTAAAAGGCATAGTTCTTACATTCAATAACTAAGAAATGTCACATTCCACCTTAAATAGCATATCACTTACATTCAATCACTAAGAAATTTAACATTCCACCTTAAATAGCATATCACTTACATTCAATCACTAAGAAATGCAACATTCCACCTTAAATGGCACAGCACTTACATTAAATCACTGACAAATTTCACATTCCACCTTAAATAGCATTTCACTTGCATTAAATCAATGAGAAATGTCACATTCCACCTTAAATAGTGTAGCAGTCACATTCAGCTGCCAGAGAAATTTCATGGTCCGTCTAAAATAGTGCAACAGTTACATTCATTCGTTTTAAACATTTCCTGTTCCACCTTAAATGGTTTGGCAGCTGAATTCTTCTGCCTGGTCGGACTTTTGTTGTGATGTTAATGAGATTCAGCAGAGGTTCAGAGTATTTTTGGACTCTGTGTGTACTGATCACTGCCGGGTTAGTGCCGGTTAGTGGTGTTAATGGTGTTGTGATGGTGTTACGTGGTTATAACACTGTTGTGGTTATAATCAGGTTTAGAGCGGCTGAATGTGAGTCTGTGGAGCTGTTTCGCTCTTATGTGTGAGTGGGGGGGGAGTCGATATTCAATGTGGACTCTCCTGTATCACTAATGTCTAGTTCAAACCACAGGATTTCCTGTTCTCATCCATATTTGAGAGCGGGATGAATCATTTTGTGCCGGTTGCCGGCCGGCAGTACAGCCAGCATGCTGGACAAAAGCCGGCAGTACTGCTGACTGGACTGGCAGCTCTAAGGCGGTGTGCCGGCTGAAATGCCGGCCTGCAAACCAGCACAAATGGATTCAACCCCTACTGCCACGTTCTTTCCTTTTTCTTTCTTTTTTTTGTCGCTCAGTAATGACTTGTATTGTTTGTTTCTTTGATGTCCATTTTGGAAAATAGCTCCTGCATGGCATCGTTAGATCCTCTGTGGAAGCTCTTGGGTGGAGGGGTGGGTTGAGCAGGAACAGGCACTCAAAACAACCAACAGACGGTTTAGAAAGGCTGAGACCTTTAAACAAATCATATCACACATTTCATTAAGACCCCCAGTCAACGGTGTTAACATTAGTACATTACTCTTACAGTCACGTTACTAAACTGTACATGTACAGCATTTAGTGATAAAGAATTTGATATGAACTATGATGTCTGTCAGCTGTGAGTTTTTATAACAGTGCAGTGATGCTGGACTGATGTATTTTGACAGAAGTGACCGGGCCAGTTTAGGTGACTGTTGATTCTATTGTTTATTAGCAACGTTAGCCTTGTGTCTCCTGTTCTACACTAAAAAAGCTCAGTCTGTATAATAAATAAATACATTTTTCACTTTTTGTACGTGGAGGAAAAGGAGACGGAGAGGAAACCTGTAACAGAGACAGTGAGCATAACATCTAATAAAATACTGAACTTACAGATGTTCTGACTTTATGCTTCTGAACACAGCGGTGCACACATTCACACTGCTGCACTTCTGCAAATATCCCAACAAGAAGTGGCTTTTGGCTGAGGCTGACTGGCTGTAATGTAGGGCGTTCCCTCTCTGACTCTCTAAATTTAGATCAGGTTGTGTTTTGTGCTTTTTGTGTCTGCCAGACCAATCAGTCTTTATCATATCATCGTTTTCCTCCTCTTTTGTCCTTCTTTTCTGATGTGTATCAGGTCCGGTTCCGGAGCTGTATGTAGCTATTCTAACCCAATACTTTTGCGCTTTTTGGAAAGGTTCTACTGGAGTCCTGATTTGACAGAAGTAGTTATGCTTTGGCTTGATTAAGGATGCCTCAGTTTAACTCTGTGGAAGCACATTTACACCATTTAAAAATGTATAAGTCATACATAAGTCATTATTATGAGATACACAGTGATAATGAGATAGAAAGTCATAATAATGAGATACAATCAGTGGCGTCTCTACAGTAGAAAGTCAGATGGGGCTTAATAAACTCTGTGGGCCGCATCCCACTCATCAGTGAAACTACACACAAACCTACTCGCTCAGTTAATTCAACCACAAATGCTCCTCATCAATGAAATTCCAAAAAGCATAATCCAGTGTTGTGCTGAATTCGGCAACCCTGCTGTAAGATGACTCCCCTGTCAGGAGACTTACTTAGCGGTGGTATTCCGTTGCCTTTACTTTGGTTATTGTGACCAAAGGAACTTAAATCAATTTCAGTCATGAATAAAGTAAATAAAGCTTTTACTGAGGTAAGATGACTGTCTGTGTATCTAACTGTTAACTTTGATTAAATTGTCGACATGATTCAAATTACCTCGCTAACAGTTAATGTGATGTGTTTAAGTGGCAAGACGTAGCAACGCTGATACCATAAACAATATTCACATAAGCTTGCGTATGCAAATCTTTCACATTTTATTGACTGTTCCCAGCATGGGGCCAGCGTTAGCGTTAACTCATTATTGAAAGTGTGTTGTGTATGGGCCGGCCCCATACACACTAACTAAATGAAGACTTCTGAAAGTACTGACCTTACGCAACGCGTACAGGAATGTTCAGTAAGTCAAATACTGCTTCGGACACATGTTCTCACAGCCTAATGAGCCTAGTTCACTAGGTCCAATTCCGTTGTGTGTAATCACATTGAAATTACATTTAAAATAAATAAATAATAATTATGAGACACAAAGTCATAATAGTTTGAGTTCTAGAGGCTTTTATTGTAATTTCAGCTACAGTTTATACAGTACAGTATATATTGAAACGACACAGTTCCTCAGGACCAGGTGTAGCACAGAACACAAGTGCAGTGAAAAATAAACAATAAACAAACAATAATAATGAGATACAGCGTCAGAATTAGGAGATACAAAGTGAGATACAGGCTTTGCAGGGCTGCTGAGTGTGAGAGGTTGGAGCTGAAGAACAGCCTGCTGGGCCCTGATTGGAGAAAAGTAGGAAAAGAGGCTGTGTAAGATGCGTGGGCGTGGTTAGTAAAAAAGTGGGCGGGCTTTAGTGGAGCCTGAGAGAGCCAGGCTGCCGGGGTTTCCTGTATAAAGAGAAAAGTGTGTGAGAGCAAAGGCAGCAGCACTGAATCACTTCTCAGCACGGATTACACTCACACACGAGTGGATGGGAGTCTCTGTACGTGTACATTACACTGGATTTACATCTGGATTCTCACCGTTTTCACTCTTTATTCACTAAGGATCCACTATTACGTTCACACCGAGCCGTTTTATTCGCTTTTTTTGGTCCAAATGCTCGGAATGTCCCGCGTTACAGACCAGTTCACCAAAACCCGGCAGGACAGAATGAAAGAAATCAACTCTCGGGTGAGTAATAGTGTTCCTTCACTATCACTGCACTAATAATAGTGTTATTCACTATTTCAGCCTCTAAACTGGACTAAAAGTCGTTTTTATGTGATAGTTTCCTGCTTAAACAAGCTCCGTGGCTTCTTTACTCTTTTACACGTTTTATTCACATTTTTCTGTGTGTATTTAGGTTTCAGTCACTTTTCTTAGCTCATATCTTTAGCCACGCTGTGCGGAGAAGCATGGCGAGGACTCCTCTGTTCCATTGTTATTTGTTTTCACACCCGTTCTGCGACAAGCTCCGCCCTCCCGCGCTGTGATTGGCTGGCAGTCGACGTGACTGCCTTTGAGATCAGCCAAAGATCGGAATGCGACGCCAGCCACTCAGCGCGTAGAGGGCGGGGCTTGTCGGAATATAGGTGGGAACAAAAACAAGGCAATGGAACAGCACGTCGTTTGAATGGACATTAGCTGGGGGAGGAGACGAAGTGGGATGGATGGATAGACATAACAGAAGTATATATTTATAAGAGATTATATTTAACATAATGCACCTGAAGTGTACAAAGCGTAATAAGTTATCATAATGACATACAAAGTCATTTTTAGGAAATACATTGGCATAATAATTCATATGCACATTTATAGTAATATTACACAATGTCACAATTATGAGATATAAAGTCATAATGAGATAGAAAGTCGTGATAAGATACAGCATCAATTATGAGATACTAAGTCTTTATTTTGAGATGCATGGTGATTATTATGAGATGCAAAGTCATATTTATGATATGCAATGTTTGAGGTACAAATTCATAATAATGAGATACAAAGTCATAATTATGTTTACATTTACTTCATTTAGCAGACGTTCTTATTCAGACTGATGTACAAAAGTGTTGTGTTTACATTAAGAGAATGATCTCAGCTAGTACAGACAGGTTAGAGTCCAGACTAGTCTTTAGACACTGTTAGAACTAAACCATCACTAATACCTAGAAAGAAGTAAAGACACACAATTATACACAATATAAGAGCTTTACAGCTTTACAATAAGTGTTTAAACTAGTGCTGCTTAAGTGCTCCACACAGAGATGCTCTTCAGTCTGTGTGTGAAGACTGTGAGGACTCTGCTGTTAGAACAACCAGTGGGAGTTTGTTCACCACCTGTGTGCCAGGACTGAGAAGAGTGTTGATGCCAGTCTTCCACGTGTCTTGAAGGATGGCGGGTCAAGCTGAGCTGCACTAGAAGCTCAAAGGGTTTGAGGTGTGACTCGAGACTTGACTGAAGACCAGCTGAGCAGCTGCATTCAGGATCAGCTGCAGGCGCCTCACGGCTCACATAGGAAGACCGGCCAGGAGCGAGTTCAGTAGTCAAGTCTTGAGATGACGAGAGACTGGACCAGCACCTGGGTGGCATCCTGGTTTAGAAAGGGTCGGTTCCATCGAATGTTGAAGAGGAGGAACCTGCAGAACCGAGTCAAGTTTGCGATGAACGTAGAAAAGGATAACTGGTCGTCCAGGATCACACCGAGGCTTCTTACTTCTTGAATTTCAAGATGCGGACCAGTGGTGCTGGGAATGAATCTAAGCTCAGTCTTGCTAGGGTTGTCGTCTGTGTAGGGATGTGTGTAATAAGTAAATAGTGCAGATTATTTACAGTAGTGTCGTGTATACAGTCGTGTTCTTGTTGTACTGGTACAGTGTAGAGTTCAGGAGGGGGATGCTTGAGGAAGCTGGACCTGAGCTGACTGATTCTGGCCCAGATGCTCCTGTGTCTCCTCCTGGATGTCAGCATTTTGGGCTTTTTTAACAGAGTAAACACAGTGTTTACTTTTTATAATGAATTTCCCAGCTTCAACATCCCTCAAATATAAAGGACAGTCATTGTTCTCCTCTTTTTTTGGCGTACAGTGTGACTGATACAGTGTCACATGGACTTTTGTAAGTTCTGCTTGTGATGATATTAACTCAGTATCTTGTACACAAGGAAGTGTGAGTGATAATCTCTGTGGAAACACTTGCGAGCACTGTGGGTGTCGTGCGTTGCACAAGCGATGTGGTGTAAAGTTACAGGCACTTCTGTTAGCTTCATTCACAGTGCAGTCCCAGTGTATCAGGTACTGAGGTGTGTATAGGGAAGAAGTGCTGTCAGTGACTCAGCCATTCATCAGGATCGGTAACTCTATAGCATCTCTGTAGCATTGTTATAACTGAGTGGTAAAGGGGATGTCCACCAAATTTTACAAGTTGCTTATGTGGTTTATATTTTTCTCTTATAGTTCCTGTCTTCTGTTTAGTACGTTTAAAACTAATTTTTTAACTGTCATAAGCAAATTCATAACAGGGCTCGACTGATGATCTGAGCTCATGTTGAGCATTTTTCTGATGATCAGAGTCAGTGTTTTTATTATTTATGTGCAACAAAAACACTCTTCTTTAGTTTGCCCCGCCCACAGAGCTATTTGATTGGTTGTCAAGTGAAGCCAGACATACTTTTCAGCATTTTTGCAACAGTCTAAAGCTTAAAAACATCATTTTTTGATATTTTTCATCCTCCTTGTTCCAAACGTCCAGTACACTGGACATTATTTTTCTGCGTTTTTTAACTTAACAACCAGCTTTACGTTGTCACACCCACTTTTATATGTTTATTCCCAACTCTGGCTTTCTATTGGTTGGACAAGGACGTTTAGGTTGTTTTGATAGGCGGCTGAAAAAACTCCCTGAAATGGCAGCTGCAGAGAAAGACGCTCCTCGCCTCCGTGACCCAGCATAACATACGTTTTACTTAATTATCCGAAATACAGAACTGAAATGTCTTGGTATGTTATTCTAGAAGTTTAAGGATACAAAAAATAATGATATTAACAATGGGAAGTTATCTGCAAAGTCTTACATTTTGCGCAAAACATTTGTGTCCAGTCAACTGGACATTTGGAGTTTACTGAATGCTTCGTGAATACACGTCTTAAAATCACTGGTATTCCTCTGTATTTTTGACATTTTTCAGTGTTATGCTCACCTTCTCATGTCTGTTTAGGGCTGACAGTACAAGAGGTGCTTGAATTATTAGACAACAGATAAAAAATAATAATAATTATTTTATTATTATTAGATAATAAAATAGTAGAAATGTGCTGCTAAATGTTTATATTTGTTCATATCAGTGTGTAATTTTACTGTAAAAAATTATTACATATTTCCACTAACAGTTAAATCAGAAAATACATTTCATTTGTATCTTGTATTGGTGCTAACAAATGAGTTCATTTTCCCCTTAATTCCAAACGTCCAGTATAGTGGACACTGAATATCTTACAGTCTCCATACGTTTTTTTTTTGTATTATGCCATTTAAATGGCTGCATTGAACATATTTCATTACAAAATATCATTTGTTTTGAAAGTGTCCTGTCTCGGGACTGAGGAGGTTATGTTCATTTAAGCTTTTGTTGTGCGTAAGAGTTGCTTCCTTATTAATGTTCACACTAAAAATATACAAGAATCCTAAACAGTTGTGAAAACGTGTATTTGTGTTCACACTTTGAGTTTGAATAGTAATTTACTGCAGATTTCTGAGCCTATAAGCCAACATTAAAACAAAAAAAGCTTAAATATGTCACTGTGATCAAAGTGAAAGTGCACAATCACTCACCTGCTGGCACGAAGAGGAATTTGACCTTCGCCTTTAACCCGTCCCTGCAGTAAAACGCAGACACTAGTGGGCAGTGAGCGCACGTGGGCAGCACATATCCACAGTGCCCGGGCAGCAGTTGGGGGATACGTGCTTAGCACAAGTCATGTCATGCCATCGAACTACAGACTTGTTTCACCACCAGGTCACAGCTGCACACCAAAAGTACCAGCCTCGCAGCGCCAACCTTTCGGTTACCACCCAAATGCTCTAAGCGCCAAAGCCTGGGAGGAGCAAGTTGTGCATTGGGTTGAAACCAAACCCACTATGTAGTGAATTGATAGGACGTCTGTCCTACTAAAACACAGCTGGTTGACCTTCATTTCATAACATCGTGATTAGAATATAACATTACATGTTGTTATTCTGCCAGTGGGCGGACCTTCCTTCCAGCGTGGCAAGAAGAGCACACTGCCATGCTTCTGCCAGTCTGAGGGTACGGTTTCCTTACTTTCTTTATGCCAGTCGTCGGTCCTCGTGTGCTTTGGAACGCTCTTCAGGCTCTCAGACGGGACACCCGAGCGTGTTTATGTACAGGCTGAGTCTGTAGGCCTCTCTTCCGCAGGGCAGAGAGCGGAGAAAGTCGTCCTCGGGGACGGAGGAGACACAGAGGGGATTGTGCCCGGGGCCCGGGGCTAAGACATGAGACAGTAGGCGCACACAAATAGAGCTAAAAGAGAGCTTTGCTAACAAACCTCTTATTATTACTGGAGCGCTGGCAGCGTTGACTTCACCTCGCTCTTGTGCCCGGCGCTCCTTTTCAGTGCCATGCATGGTCTCACAGGGCACCTCTTGAATCAGGCCTCTATTAGACTGTTATACTTACAGCCTTGTACCAGATATAATGGAGGCAGTCTGTCCTGTTAACACACAAATGGAGCGTAGAGCCGTGCAGGACTTACTGTTAGCTTGACTGAGTCTAATGGCCTCTGTTGGACATGGCAGACCCGTTAAAGCAGGATTTGTGTTACCTGGGAAGGTACTGGAGACATAAACCAGTCTGAGTCTACAGCGTAGAGTCTGGCAGTAATAACAGTCTTCTGGAATTCGCTGGCGCAGTAACAGCAGTGCTTTCCGAAACCCAAATCACGGGATGCAGACATGTTGTTATGGTTAATGAGTGTGGACTGGCCTGGTGAAGCTACAGTAAAGCGAGGATTTTTGGAACATCCCCTCGAACAACATGCGCCGCGGAAAACCTCCCAAACTGTAGGGATACGCAGGGTTATCAATGAGTGTGTTTACAGGCCCCTCGTAGTCCGATAAGTGCAGTCAGACAGGAAACGGGTGTGTAGTGAAATAAGAATAAGAGGTGACACTGAATAGGCTTCAGCCTGGTAATGTGAACTTAAAGGTGCACCTCGTGCCCCAGTCTCACAGTGAGATGTTCCGCATTACACGAACATTCATTACCACATTGTGAGGACTGATATATTAGCCCTTAGCCCAGTGAACTGCCCCCTCTAAGCTCCCCCTGAAGACTCCGGGTTTGGTTATGACACCACGGGGATTTTGATTGGGGGGTACTTTCACAGCCTGCTTTCGTGTCACTGTGACTCAGATGTAGCTGTGAGTCAGGCGTGTGTTTTATTAGTCTGTAGATGAACGCTGCAGTGATAGTGCTGATGTCTGTACATGCTGAGGCCGTGTGTATGTTTAATAAGTCCTTTGTTTGGCCCTGATGTGCTCAGATGACTGGAAACCTGCAGAACAATAGCCGAGCGTCTGTCCGTGTGTGCAGCCAAGTCTGGCCTGAGCGTCACAGATAACTGCTGTTTAATCACAGTGTAATTAACACCGCAAATCATCCCCGTCACTTCCTCAGGCTCCTGTCGTGACACAGTAACTGCACCACACTCCGTTTGTGCAGATGGCTCAGGAATGCAGCACGGGGGGAAGTGGCTTTGGGAAAGTTAGAGGCGTGCACACTCCAGTGCAGATGTAGGCCTGGTCTTATGTACACAGCATCGTGTGCGGACCTCCTCACTGGTCCTGTCGACTAGCCTAGAGCTCCATCTGACCCGAGGCTAACTTCACTGGCTTAATATTCACTGTGAGTTTAGTGTAAACGCCAGCCGTGCAAAGTCATCAGTGATCAGAATGAGCTGCGGGCCAGAGACCACAAAACATGGACTGTAAGTACCGTATAAGTCTGTGTGCTGCAGCCTTCTTCTCAAATTCAGAGTCACGGTCTGCGCAGAGACCCGAGTCAGACCACCTTCTCATTCAATTACCACACCCTCTCATCTGGTCACCACACCCTCATTTAATTACCACACCCTCTCGTCTGGTCACCACACCCTCGTCTAATTACCACACCCTCTCGTCTGGTCACCACACCCTCATCTAATTACCACACCCTCTCGTCTGGTCACCACACCCTCGTCTA
>BRDA01006610.1:33540-52784 GCA_036984385.1 Crenuchus spilurus
TTCTACAGCAGCTACACTGATAAGACTGTCTGTAGAGTGGTGATACTGACACTAGGGGGAGCTCTAACAATGTTCTACAGCAGCTACACTGATAAAAATGCCTGCAGATGTGCCTTTAAATGTGCTTTTTTTGCCTTACTGGTCTTGTGAGCACAGGCTGATTGTTTAAAAATAATTGTCTGATGCCGATTACATAAAATTGGCAATAATCGACCCAATTAATTAGCCAACTGATTAACTTTTAACATACTGACCATCTGTGGGGCAGGACTCAGGTGCAGGAGGAGTTCAGGTGAAAGGTGAATAATAAAAAAAGTAATATGTAAATAATTTGTCATAAGACGTTTTTCATTTTTATGGATTTTCATTTCTCACAAACTGAGCGAGCAATAAGGCTGAAGTTCTCAAAGAAGTGGATCCTACTGGGGAAAAAGTCAGTATGTCTGGTCTTAACCTACAATCAATCAAATTATTTGAAGCATGACGGCCATCTGCCAACAGCTTATGGCAGCTCAAAATGCATTAACCAAATGCATGCAAGTGCACTACAGACTGAATAATGAATAAAGCAGGAAATATAATAACCATGACTGGAAATGACTGACTAACAATGTTCTGGGAAGAGTCTGAGCGGAAAAATAAAACAATCTCACTATCAGACAGATGCTCTTATATGGATGTATTCATTTTAAACGTCACCCTTAAGTGATCAGTCAGTCTGTGAGACCGTCATTAAGCTCTGGATGAGGTTTTGAGTGTGCTGACAGAAGTTTTGATGATGCATTTTCACAGAAAATTAGGAATTTTAGTTTTATATCACACAGTGGAACCTCAGTTCTCATCATTAATCTGTTCTAAAGTGCCTGATAATGAAAGTGAACGATAACTAAAGCAGCATTTCTGATAAGAAATAAAGTAAATCCAATTAATTTGTCAGACTCTCCAAAATATGAACAAACACACATTTTATACAGAATAACTATAGTTTTACACACAGAACACATACAAACACTAAAGACTAATGAAATGGATAAATGAACAGTTAACATCACTCTTACAGGTTTACGCTCTGTTTTAGAGAGTGCTGGTGTGGTCCAGCCGCAGCCTTTGTTTTGTACACCTGTTCTCAGCTGCTATTTGTTTTCACACCTGTTTTCAGGCAGTAGTGCTGCGCGCCGTCGCTTTAATGTGATGTAAAAGTCAGAGAAACAACAAGAAACAAAGACTGAAAGATGAACGCATGGGTGGATGTTTTGTTTTCTCAAATTTAGCAGCGAGTCACATGGGCACGCTGACAAAACCGGGTGGATGAACAACCACTTATTTTGTAACCACTTATACATGGAGTTTCCTAATCATTTCACCTTAGAAATCTGCATATAGTGTCTGATTCTATCAGCATTTTCTCATTTCATTCATTAAAACAATAAAGTGGCTTTACGGGGTGGAACCCTGAGTGAGTGGTGATGTATTTCACATCGGCACGGTGGCTTAGTGGTTAGCACGTTCGCCTATCAGCGCTGAGGTCTTGGGTTCGAGTCCACATCTGAGCGGAGTTTCCATGTTCTCCCCGTGTCTGCGTGGGTTTCCTCCGGGGTCTCCGGTTTCCTCCCACAGTCCAAAAACATGGAGATCAGGTGAATTGGGTACTCTAAAATTACCCTGGTGTGTGCGTGTCTGGTATGAATGTATATGTGTGTGTATGTATGTATGTATGTGTGTGTGTATGAATGTGTGTATGTATGTTTGCCTAGATATGGTTGGCACTCTGTTCTGGGTGATCCCCCTAGTGCTCGATGCAGTCCTCCAGGTGGACGGTCGCTTCCGGTTGAGAGTACGCTGTACTTGATTGGCTGCCGCTTCTCGGCGGTGTGTGTGGTTGAGTGTGTGTAAATGGAGTGTGTTGATTGTAAAGCGTCCTTGGGTATCTAGAAAGGCGCTATATAAGTGTAACGTTCAATCACATCACTGCAGATCACTGGCGGATGCTCTAAGACTGCAAGGGAAGCTCAGCTTCCCCTAAAATGTCAAAAAATAAGTGATGAATAATATACTGTTGTGTGTACATGTCATTGACTAAATATGCGCTACAACGCGCTCAACTTTTGTTCAGAATCAGCTTCTTATCACTGGTAACGACGTGGCTTTCCTCTCACTCATTCCCGCAGCTTCACAGTGCTTTAAACAGGGTGGACGCTCAGCGTCCACAGACTTCAATGGCAAAGCAAAGCGTGCAGCGAAACGAGACCAGTCATTGGATGAATCCTGGCCTTTGTCCCGCCCATCGGACGCTCAGCGTCTCTGGGGGTCTATGGGGCAGTGGGCTGGCCTCGGCTGGCCCGGACGCTCAGCTTCTGCATGATGATTGGATGATCTCTCTGAGGCTGAATCCCTTTTTGATTGACAGCTAAATGAGCGAATCAGCGATCTTTTTTTGTAAACATCCGTGGGAGCATTTTTTTTAAAAACTCTGTTCTGAGTTGAAGCGAAGACTTTCCTAATCCTCTTAGCGGCATTTTCTTTGTTAAAAACGAGTAGCGACAAGTCGAGCTTCTATTTCTGGTGGGTTTTTTTTGTGTTTTTTTGTGTTTGGAGACTGACTTCTATCACAGTTTCTGTCCAGCAGTAGCTCTCACAGGCGGACACACCACACTAGCCTTGCGCCAGTAAAGAGCTTCTCCTTTTTTTAAAGCGGCTCAAGTCTTACACCCGCAGCACCATGAGCCACGGCCGTTTAAGCAGCCTAGCTCTGCTGGCCATTGAGAGGACACTAGTCAAGTCCCTGGAAAAGACGCCTTGTTGGTACGACAGGGTCACAGATCATTTTCTTGAAAAGGAATGGAGGGTAGAATTTACGTATAAATAAACCAACACATTTTATGATGTAGCCTGAAATTGAGCTTCCCCTCCTTGAAAGACCAGCATCCACCACTGCTGCAGATGTACCTCTTTGTGGTGCTCTTCTCTCTGATGTTCGAGTTCCAGTTGTAGTCCTGAAACTGTGGTCTGGAGTTTAGTCTCACTCTGCAAACGCTGCTGCTCGGCTGCACACAGCTGCTCCTGCAGCCTCAGCACCACAGCATCCTAATCACACAAACACAATAAAAAAACAATAAAGTAGGGTGAACGGGTTCAAACTAGCATCAGAGCTAGGACCAGGGTTACGCTTAGGACCAGCTTTTAAAGTTAGGACCAGGGTTACGCTTAGGACCAGCTTTTAAAGTTAGGACCAGGATTAGGGTTAAAACCAGAATTAGAGTTAAGACCAAGGTTAGGTTTAAGACCAACATTAGAGCTAAGTCAGGGTTTAGCTGATGTTTAAAACTTCCAGTTTTTAACTTTGAGCCCCAGTTCATGGCTGTTTGGACGGCTCTGATGAATAAACAGAGAGAATGATAGAACGGTTCTCCATGAAGCGGTGTACTGATGTGCTTGACAGTCATCCTGGTAGTCACATAGCGTGCTGTGGTTAGCAGATGAACACAGAGAAGCAGAACAGCTGTGCAGAAAATAAAACACTGTGGCAAACCTCACACGCATCCGAGAATATGAGCATCCTTCACTGCTTAACCACCACACAACGCAACTCAAATCTAACCCTACAGTGAAACTAGGTCTGTCAACAAGTTTACAACATGACTAACAATAAAAATAACTAACTATACTTTCCTCAAATTCATTAACTCTAAACATAAATGAGGTGGCAAGTCCATTATGACTGCATATCTAAGCCCAGAGACAAACACATGAGCACCAAGTGCTTTATTCAGTGTCCCATTTACTCAGACGTCCACTTCCTGTGAGGACTGGCTAAGAGGCAGCTCATAAGGTAGCCTAGCTTATCTCTCCCAGTGTCACGGCATGTATGCACACTGGTGAAGTCTCCAACAGTACGAAAGCTCAGTCTGGCATGATGATGGAGCTCCTCCCCTAATCCCGAGCAGCTGAGGCTAGTTAAAGGGGGAGCATTTATTAATTATTATTATTATTATTTCTGTTATTATTACAAATCTTATAGAGAGTCTATGAGAATTTTCTCTCTGATGAAAAACATGGCCACAACATTTCTTTTTTTTTCTTTTAATTTTTGCCAATTTTCTCCTCTTCCCAATGTGGTAGTAGCCAATTAACTCATCCCATCCACTAGGGGGCTCTCCCCATCACTCTGCACTGTCCCCGACTCTAGGAGGGTGAAGTCAAGCACAAGCCTCCTCCGCTGATTGTGATGGAGCCGCCGCCTCGTTTCAAACTACCGCTGATACACCGTCACTGGGGAGCCAACGCGCTCGGAGGAAAGCGCAGGATTCCCAGCTCTGAATGGACCAATCAGGAGACACCTGAGCCAGCGGACATTACAATGTGAGAGTGATAGAGAGAGAGAGAGAGAGAGAGAGAGAGAGCACCATCTACCTGCCCAGAGAGAGCACTGCCAATTTTTGCTCTCTTGGGCAGTGTCAGAAAGCACATAATGAAGAATATTTGAGATGTTAAACAATCATGTGCATTTTAAGGTACACAGTTAGCACAATGCTAATTGGTGGGGTTATAAGTTTGCATCATTATTAGCCTCGTAACACCAGTTCAAAACCAAAGAAGCAAACTTCAGACACCAAACATGTCCTGACTGACTGTAAGTGACTTTAAGATGAAAACAATCGATTTTTTTTTGCAGAACGACTGATTTAAAGCTCTTATTTTCACCTTCTGTCTTATCTGCTGTGTGACATCATCTAGTTGACTTCTGAGGTCATCACAGCAAGTGAGGGCTTCCCTTAGGTCCTGTACGCTCTTCTGGAGCTGCTCACGACAGGCACGCAACTGCTGACCATGCTCCAGAGCACTCTGTGAACGAGAGAGAGAGAGAAAGAACAATAGAGAGGATGAGAGCGATAGAGATAAAGCGAGAGAGAGAGAGAGAGAGAGAAAGAGCAATACAGAAAGAGATAGAAAGAGAGCAATAGAGAGACAGAGACACAGAGAGATAGAGTGATACAGAAAGATAGAGAGAACGATAGAAATAGAGCGAGAGAGATAGAGAGTGATAGACAGAGAGAGAGTGATAGAGAGATTGAGAGAGAGAGAGACACACACACACACACAGAGACACAGAGAGAGAGCAAGAGAGAAACAGAGAGAAAAAGTGATACAGAGATAGAAAGAGAACGATAGAGAGTGATAAGAGAGAGTTATGGAGAGAGAGACACAGAGAGTGATAGAGAGAGAGATAGAGAAAGAGACACAGAGAGAGACACAGAGAGAGAGAGAGACACACACAGAGAAAGAGAGACAGAGAGAGAGAGAGAGAGAGTGATAAGAGAGAGTTATGGAGAGAGAGAGATAGAGAGTGATAGAGAGAGAGATAGAGAAAGAGACACAGAGAGAGACACACAGAGAGAGAGAGAGACAGAGAGAGAGACACACACAGAGAAAGAGAGACAGAGAGAGACACAGAGAGTGAGAGAGACAGAGAGACACACAGAGAAAGAGAGATAGAGAGTGATAGAGAGAGAGAGAGAGAGAGACAGGGAGAGAGCACAAGAGAGAGACAGGGATGGATGAATGGATGAAAGTGAGAAAGAAGAAAAGTCTTAACATCAGGGCTTCATCCCACTCATCTTCAGTACATTATTACAATGATTACAGTTCCTGTGTCTGCGTCTGAACTGGACTGTAATATAGATCAGCTTAGTTAGATTAGAGTTAGGAGTCCAGCCCATCGACTCTCACTGATACAGTGTTGTCACATGGAGCTCACGGCCTGATTTAATTCAACACAGTGTAATACAACACAATACACTACAACAATACAACACAACACAACACAACACAATACAATACAATGCAAATTCCAGAACTAACCCTGATCTATATTACATAATACACAGATTTTTATCCATTCGGTAGAACGTGCATCTCTTCCTTCTCCATGATGATCTGTGACTCGCCTCCAAATTCTTATCAAGCTGGAGGCGGAGCTTCTCAAATGGGGCGGAGTTCTCTTAGTACACAAAGAAGGAAGCCCAGTTCTGTGGGAAGCCTGACTGGGTTGTTTTATTTCAGTTTGTGGGTTGGAAAGCACTCCAGACAGTCAAATGTTTATAAATAAACAAAGCACAGACATAGACCTTTAACGGCCAGGAAACATGAAGAGAGAGGGTGGAGAATGAAAGAACAGGAAAGGTACACATTTACACAGATGCATATGGTAGTCAGTGATTGTAGTGTAAACACATGACCATCACAGCTGTACAAAGCCCCTATTAACTGTTAGACAAAACTAATATTAGCAGTGACACAATGCACCAATTACCTCCACCTAACCTCAATACTGAACAGGAGAACATGATACTAAACCTGTGATAAAGACTGAATTATGGTACTCTGTGTTTACGTACCATTAAAAAACTTTTGTTTATAAGCAGACTTAAGATCAGACATTGTTGGGCTACACTCGACCTATACGGCAAGAAATTCTGATGAAATAGTCAACACGTACAGCTGCTTTCTCTCATTCTAGAGGACGTACAACTGTTCTAGAGCACATTCTGTCATTTACCTGTTCCAGATCCTCTTTCGCCTGCAGCTGTGATTTCACAAAGTCCAGCCTTTCAGTCAGGAACTCCACCTGAAGAGGGAGCCAAAGAGTCAGAAATCCCTCATTAACCAGCCTGTGATTTGTTTATACTGTGTGGTTGATTTCACATCTATATGTACCTGTTTGTCTTTATCTTTAAGCTTTCTCTCACTCTTCTCAAGAGCATCCTGCAGATGTTCTACGTTCCTCTCCATCTCCAGCTTTCGCTCTTTAATGGCCACATCCAGCTGCCCAAGCTGAGTGCACAGTAAGAGAGATGTGTGTGAATTAACTTAGAATTTTTGTAGTCCAGTGCCTGGACTTTAAAAGATTAAGATTAAAGAATGGTGTCAACTATTATTATCATCATCACCATAATAACAGTGTAAAACATTAAACTATACATAAACCTGTCATGACTCCTACACTACATTTAGCCCAAACAAAACACAAACAGGAGAATACCCAAATACCTACGCAACAAATTTAGTTAAATTAGCTGGGTTCAACGCCTCCGTGATGCTGGACCCCCATGATCAGAACAGAATAAAAACACTGCTCTTCGTTTGTTCCATGTTTGTGTTGCAGAAATCATCATTTGTGCTGCTTTCGTTTTAAAGACCAAAATGGTCACGTTCATTTGTGCTGGTCTGTCATTAAAATAAACATTTGTGCTTTTTAATGTAATTTGATTTCAGTTATGGGCTAAACTAAGTCACGAGAGGCCGTACATTACTGCAATTTTATCACATGGCAAGGTGTTTTTACACAAAGCAGATTGCCTAAACCTTCCTTTCCGGTGATAAAATCACAGTAACGCACAGCATCAAGTGGCTTATTGCTCTTATAAAATGGCGGTCATCAAAAAATATGATAAAACACACCAATGTTCAATTCATAAATGAATTTATTCTTTTAATCATTCACAATAAACTATTCATCCACCAGTTGATATAGTCCGCCAACCGTTAACACTGTTGCCAAGCAACATGAGGGTGAATATAAATCTACAGCCTCTGATAAACTCGTAGCGCATTAAAACATAATTCAGATGTTGTGATGAGGTTGAAGCCGTGGTCCGAATGTGGCTCATCCAATCAGATTTTAGGACTGGAACTGTCCATTTAATAAAATTACTTTTAAACTGCCATCAGATCATATAAAACCTGGTTTTGTTAACAGTTGTGCTATTTTAAATCACAAGTTTGGGCTAGTTATAGAGCCTTGAAAGTTTAGTGCTCTAAATTGTGAATTAAAATAGCACAAATGGTATTTTAATGGCACAAACTAGCACAAGCAAGACCATGTTGGTGTGATCTGGCCTCTTATGGGGGCTGCATGACATTACAGCATCTTCTCTTGGCTGGCTACAGTATGATGTGTAGCTGTTTCTATGACATAACAGTCCATTTGCAATGGTGCCATTCTCCTCTAAAGCGGCTTTCCTTTTACAGTCCCATTCCAACAGTTATCTTTATTAGTCCTGTATTACAGCGGCACAAAGATTACAGTAAGATCACAACAAAAGCAAAGTATTACTACACGTTACTATACAGATGCATGAACAGAAGGAGTATACACTCCTGATCACAATCTTAAGACCAGTTAAAAATGGCAAGAATTTGCATTTTGCACTGTTGGATCTTAAGAAGGTTCTAAGTAGAGCTTCACGATGCTAAAAGAAGAAATCGGCACAAGAGACAAAAAGTTTTAAGCAGCCAATTTTTTGAAAACTACATTTTCAGTCAAACATGATTTTTTCAGCTGATTAAAAGTTTAAGACCACAGCCTTTAAAAGGCAAAATTTGCACAAAAATTTGAATTCCATGTTGTTTTCAGAAACAAAAAACGTCTTCAAAGGCCTCGTCTTCTTCAGCGCCACTAAACTGCCCGTTTAGACTTTGGGACACCAAACACGGGACACTGAAAGGTGAAGAAAGTTGTTTTCTCTGATGAGAAAAAAATTAACCTTGATGGTCCTGATGGCTTCCAACGTTACTGGCATGACACGGAGATCCAACCTGAGATGTTTTCTACACAGCACAGTGGGGGGTCGCCATCATGATGAACAATGGAACAATGGAGCTTGTGCAAAGGCATCAAACAGCACTGACTGACCCATTTCTTCTTTTAGCACTGTGCAGCTCTACTTAGAACCTTCTTAAGATCCAATAGTGCAAAATGCAAATTCTTGCCATTCTTTAACTGGTCTGAAGACTTTGATCAGGAGTGTTTTCATAATGTTTGGATACCTGGAATAGTTTGGTCCAGGATTAGTTTGTTTTACTGCTGCACGTCTGGTCTTAAAAGATCAAATCTGTGTTTAATTAGACTCTGTTCATTACGGCTGTGTCTGTGTACCAGCTGTGCTCTCTGCTGTAGCTCCCCCTGTCGCTCCTTCAGCGCAGTGTCCATGTCCAACACCTCATTATTCCTCTCCTCCAGCTCTCTCCGACTTTCCCTGTAAACACACATTTTTATAAAACACGGTCATTTCCAAAACAAAGCCAAAACGCACAGAACACTGGACTTAAACCATGTAATCTCACTGTGTTTCAGGGAGGTTTTAATAACGTGGTTAAACAACAGTTTGTACGTGTTTATGTAAACAAACGGGTCAGACTTGAGATCTGACCCAAACCAAGACCTTCTGTTATTCAGAGCTGGAACATCCTGCTGGAGTAACCGTGCAGGGTTCTGCTGATAAGTGGCAGTGCTGGTCTGCAAATGTGCAATATGACATCATACTCCAATCAGCCACAACATTAAAACCACTCCCTGTACTTCTCTGTTCAGCCTGTACTTCCATGGATCATTCTCAGCTCTGCAGTGACACTGACGTGGTGGTGGTGTGTTAGTGTGTGCTGTTCTGCTACAAGTGGTTCAGACCCAGCAGAGCTGCTGGAGTTACAGTGTCACTGTATGACTGGCAATAATCCACCACACACAAATATACAGCCAGTGGACTAAAAGATGAGCTACTGTCTCTGACGTTACATCTACAAGATGTTTCTAATCTCTAGCAGCTCACACACTGACACACCACCACCACGGCAGTGTCACGGCAGTGCTGAGAATGATCCGCTGCTCTGTCGGCTGAACAAAAGTATGCAGAGAAACAGGAGCTACAGTCTGTAATTGTAGAACTACAAAGTGCTCCTGAACGCTGAGTGTACAGGTCTCGATGTGGCTGAGCAGCCTATAGCACTAGTAAGATGTTATGCTGGAGACTAAGACTGGTCTTTATTTATGTATTAACTGCAGTACTAATGGGGCATAAACTGAGTCTATAATCCCTGTTTTTAGCAGCATGTGTTGACGTTTCTCTGCTCAAAAACGGTGATGAGTGCTTGTGTAATTGTGAACATTTATGAGCAAAAGTAATGAAACATGAACTGACATTTATATTTACAAACACATTGAGTGACAAAGTCAGCACTGATGATTAGACTTCCTCTTAATATCATTATGTCACATAAACAGAAGCTTCTCGATCAGCTTTACAGAACAGAACACAACTACAAAGTGAAACAAAGGACATTTATATTATACACATCAAATCATACAAAAGTCCTATGTAATCATAGGCAGACTGCTGTGTGTGGAAATACTCTTTTACACTATACAAACCTCTTTTTACATCATCAGGTCTAATATGATGGTCACTCACGATCTCATATTACAAAACGCAGCTTGGCTGGCTTTTATCCTCCTCGTTCCAAACGTCCAGTACACTGGACATTATTTTTCTGCGTTTTTTAACTTAACAACCAGCTTTACGTCGTCACACCCACTTTTATGTGTTCATTCCCAACTCTGGCTTTCTATTGGTTGGACAAGAACGTTTAGGTTGTTTTGATAGGCGGCTGAAAAAACTCCCTGAAATGGCAGCTGCAGAGAAAGACGCTCCTCGTGTCTGTGACCCAGCATAACATACGTTTTACTTAATTATCCGAAATAGAGAACTGACATGTCTTGCTATGTTATTCTAGAAGTTTAAGGATGTAAAAATAATGATATTAACAATGGGAAGTTATCTGCAAAGTCTTACATTTTGCGCGAAACATTTGTGTCCAGTCAACTGGACATTTGGAGTTTACTGAATGCTACGTTAAGCATGCTAAATACACGTCTTAAAATCACTGGTATTCCTCTGTATTTTTGACATTTTTAAATCAATGCTCACCTTCTCATGTCTGTTTAGGGCTGACAGTACAAGAGGTGCTTGAATTATTAGATAATAGATAAAAAATAATTATTATTTTATTATTATTATTAGATCATAAAATAGTAGAAATGTGCTGCAGAAAGTTTATATTTGTTCATATCAGTGTGTAATTTTACTGTAAAAAATTATTACATATTTCCACTAACAGTTAACTCAGAAAATACATTTCATTTGTATCTTGTATTGGTGCTAACAAATGAGTTCATTTTCCAAAATCTTTCAGATTTCATGCCCTTAATTCCAAACGTCCAGTATAGTGGACACTGAATATCTTACAGTCTCCATGCGTTTTTTCTTTTTTTTTTTTGTATTATGCCATTTTAATGGCTGCATTGAACATATTTCATTACAAAATATCATTTGTTTTTAAAGTGTCCCGTCTCGGGACTGAGGAGGATAAAGTCGTGTATAATTTAAAATTATGTGGAGCATGATGTGAGATTTATTTCTCTTTTTAATCACTTAAATCCAGTAACACAATCTGATTCAACTCATGATCACATCTGATTACAGCCTGACCACCAAAGCTGCATCATTCCACTGACCACCAGATGCTAAGCAGTAACAAGCTCAGTTGCTGGCAGAAATATTCCTGCGAAGTGTGTTTGAAACAAACCTTCAGAGCTTTTATAAAAGCTCAAGCTTGTGCGTAT
Source organism: Crenuchus spilurus (assembly GCA_036984385.1). Lineage (NCBI taxonomy): Eukaryota > Metazoa > Chordata > Actinopteri > Characiformes > Crenuchidae > Crenuchus > Crenuchus spilurus. The sequence continues at coordinate 44,996 of BRDA01006610.1, forward strand.
CGTGTATTGTTATCTAATCACAGCTCTGGTGTTATTCACCATTCATCTCCAGGCTGCATAAATAAGGAAAAGTTCAACCAAAAGGTATGAAGGTAAATCTTCTAAACAGTGATGGCAAAGGACTGATATGAACTGTGAATGAAGAGCCAGCGGAGATACGGTGTAAAGGCCTCGTCACCCGTCCGTTCTCAGCCGATGATGAGGTCCACAATCACCTTCCACACCCTCCTCCATCAGCAGCAGAGAGGCCTCACCTGAGCTCAGCGGCCAGTTGATCGATGGCGGCCTGGCGCTGGTCTGCCGTCAGCTGGGTTTTCTGTAGGACGTCCTGGAGCTCCTGCAGGTGGTCCAGAGTGTCGGCCAGTTCCCCACGGACCACCTGCAGCTGACCCTCCAGCAGCTGAGCCCTCTGCAGGGAGTTCCTCCTGTCCATCTCACTGCGATGGAGCTTCTCCTCTAAATCCATCACTAAGACAAACGACAGAGCAGACGCTTTCACAATACAGACCATACGCCATTAACTTTTTTCTTTTTGCCAATTTTCTGCCCTTCCTAAAGTGGCAGTAGCCTATTAACCCATCCCATCCACTAGGGGGCTCTCCACATCACTTTGCACTCTCCCTGAGGGTGAAGTCAAGCATACGCCTCCTCCGCTCCATGTGATACGGCCACTTCTTTTCTAACTCCCACTTTATACACCATCACTGGGAAGCCAACACGCTCGGAGGAAAGCGCAGGGTTCCCAGCTCCTAATGGACCAATCAGTAGATGCCTGAGCCAGCGGACATTGCAATGTGAGAGTGATAGAGAGAGAGGGCGCCATCTACCCGCCCATAGAGAGCACTGCCAGTTTTTGCTCTCTTGGGCCCCGGCTGTTGATGGTAAACAGCATGATCGGGATTCAAACTCGTGATCTTCTGGTCATAGTGTCAGCGTCTTAGCCTGCCGAGCCACTCGGGCTCATGCCATTCACTTCTAAATCTAAAAGTAGCATTGCAGGCTCTGAAAACAGCATGTAGATATTATATTTTGGATTTCCGTAACCATGCAAGGCTCGACAGTGATGAAGCTGATGCGCTGGGTTGAGTGAGCCGTGCATCATAGAAATGTGACGCTACATCAGAGCTACTAAACCTCCAGTGAGAGATTTTCACCCACAGATAATGTCGAGACTCTAGACCACGGGCCGGGCAGATTTCCCCTCAAAATGTGAGAGATAAGAGCTGTGATATTCCTGAAATGATGGAGAATTCCCTGTAAATGTGGTATGTATATATATCATAATGTATAACTTTAACATGTTAACTTGGGGAAATTAAGTGGCTTATATCATCGGTCATACCCATTTCACTCTTCTTGTCCAGAAGACCTTTGGTCTCCTGCAGCGTCTCCTCCATCTGGCTCAGCTGAGAGGCTTTAGCATTGCTGTCTCTCCTCAAACGCAGCAGCTCCTGCTCCATTTCCATCAGCTCTCCCCGACACGTGTTCACCTCAGAGCTCAGCTGCCTGTGAGACAAGCACACACACAGGAAGAAAGGTCAGGTTACAGTGTGAGATACATCACCAGAGCTGTCCAAACTTCACAGGGGAATCGGTTATTACCGCCTAAAGAAAAAACCCCTAGAAATCATTTAGAAGAAGAAACAGACTGCCAGCGGTGAAGTCAGTTCTCCTTCCAGTGAAGTAAATCCTTTCAGCTTGTGCATAAACCTGCGGAAAAAATAAGGGCTCGCTCGATATTTATACTGGCACGGGGCAGGAGGAGTGTCTGCGGGCACAATGAGAAGCACTCGAGCCTCTGCACAGTCATAAGACTCACTGGGACACCCCGAGGATAAACCAAAGTGCCACTGGGTGTACACTGGACTGTAATCTAAAAATATTTAGCTCAGAACAGCCGAAACGAAATTACACAGAGATGTTCTGTGACTGAGACCGCCATGACTTTGCACTGGCAAACAAACATCAAAGAAGCCCTCCTGACCATACAACCACAAGGCAGATGTTGATAAAAGCACAGATTTTCACAGCAATGCATATTCAGGACACAAGGTGAACACAACCCTGAATCAATGACTCCATATTTATATTCATGGCCTGTACAGCGACGGTACTTTAAGCCTTTTTGTTCTCATGTTGATCAGTGTGGCTTAGTTTATGAGTTCAGTCAGTCACAGGAATGTGATGGGCAGTAGTAGTGTTGGCACTGTGGGCATCTCCATAAAGCTTGTCAGCAGATGGAAGCATGAAGTGCTCTAAAATCTCTTGTTGACTTTGGACTAAACACAGTGGAGCAACATCAGCACCACAAACCATCACAGACTGCAGAACCTGCACACTGGACTTCAGACAGCTTGGACTGTGTCTCAGACTCTAGGAGCTGAGTTACTGATGAAATTATCACTCAGGTCCAGTTCTGGTTCTGCTGAGTCCAGATAAGACACTTGGTTCAGGAGTGTTGATATTAGGAATGTGGCAGCTGTAGCTCTGAGATACACAGTGTTTATACTGTTTATAGTCATTTACTCACCATCACCATCACATATTATCATTTAGATTCTATGAGCATGTAGGTGCACTTCGAGTTCTACAATTAAAGACTTTAGTCTTTCTCTGTATACTTTGTTTACCTGTTCTTCAATGATCAGGATCCTCCACAGGAGTGTGAGCTGAAGGAGACGTGATGGAGACACACCTACCTTGGTCCTGTAGTCCTGTGGACCACCCTGACCATCGAAAAACATGGTGAAAGCCAATGAAAGCTTCCAGAGCACAGATACAGAACTTACGCTTTTTTAAATACTATTTCTTTTCTGAGGTTGATGAGATCATTTTATTCTCACGTTATAGAAGCAGAGAGTTCAGCAGCCTGCTTCTCTTTCTTCTGCAGCTCCTGTCTGGCCTCCTCCACCTCCTCCTCTCTCCTCCTTAGCTCTTCAGTCAGCTCGGAACGTTCTCTCTCCAACTCCTGCTCCAGCTTGGACACCTAAGGAAGAAAACAGGCTGTAATCTACAGAACAGGGCTGTCAGTGCCAGTTATTATGCAATACGGCTTAACATCTTAAATAGCCTGGATCCCACTGATGCCCTCTTCTTTCTACTCAAGGTGTTCATTTCTAACTATTCTGAGCTGCTAATTAAAGATGCTGCTTCAAATAAACCATGTGTCACATCTCCACTTACAATAAGTGTTGCTTTCAATCATTTTCTGATGTTTGAGTACCAAACAAATAGAAATGAGCACTGAGTTTCAGTTCTGCTGAAGGGCGCCCTCTTGTGGCTCATATCTGAACTGTACCATAATGTCTCTTCAGTGCTGTGCAGCATGAAGTAAATGACTTATGGGGCTTAAAATATAAAAGCTCCTACATTTTAGTGTTCAGAATTAAATTGTAAGCATGTTATTATATTACAAATCATAAAACAATTTCTGATCATTTGAATGTTTATTAAAAACCCAAACTTTTGTATTGATTTCATGTAGTGAGACATGCAGACACGGATAAAAAAAAACCCTAAAGGTAAACAGCTTCAAAAAGACTTTGTAATAGTATGTAAACACAATGTAAAGGTTTCAGAAATGTCTTTGAATAAAGTTCTTCATTTTACATTTTCAATAAAAGGAGTTCTTGAATAAAATCCACAATGTTCTGAACGGCTTAAGAGCTTAAAACAATTAATGGTTTCCTTAGAACGTTATGTAATAACAGCTATTAAAGCCAGTTCCAAAAACGCTCGGCTGGAGAAACAGCCTTTGTGTTGGAACAGAACTAGCCTCCAGTACAGCCCGTCTTCTAGACAAACTCGCATAATAGACTCTATTATTGAGGGAGCCAGGCTTCACGAGAGCCCCCAGCAAAAGTAAATAAGTGGAAAAAACATGTGAGCTTTGAATACAAGTTAAGGTCAACATGCCGTCTCACCAGTTCTTCAGCTTAGCAATGATCTCTAAAAGCAATCTTACTTTATTCCAATTAAAAGCAGCTGTGAATGTACAAGTACTCTGGGGTTATGACTCTTTCTGGTCAAAATATGGTACAGTTTGAAAAAAACTGCTGCTTTTTAATTATGTAAAAAAACTGAAAATAATAATCACACACAGACAAAAATTAGCATAAAGCAGCTATATGTATAACATGTATATTATTTATCATTTATAATTTGTAAGATGTGTATATCTATATCCATTATAAATTAGCTAGGTGATAAGCCAAAAATTTACATGATCATAAAGCTGCGATGCGCTAATGCTAATGTGTATTTATTTGCCATAAAGCTGCTGTGCGCTAATGCTAATATGTATATTTATATGTATTTCTATTTATCATAAAGCTGCTATGTGCTAATGTGTATATTTATATGTATTTATCACAAAGCTGCTATGCGCTAATGCTAATGTGCATATATATATATATATTTATCACAAAGCTGCTATGCGCTAATGCTAATGTGCATATTTATATATATTTATCACAAAGCTGCTATGCACCAATGCTAATGTGTATATTTATATGTACGTAGTTATCAAAAAACTGCTATGTGCCAATGCTAATGTGTACATTTATATGTATTTATCACAAAGCTGCTATGCACCAATGCTAATGTGTATGTGCATTTTTCACAAAGGTGCTATGCGCTAATGCTAATGTGTATATTTCTATGTATTTATCACAAAGCTGCTATGCGCTAATGCTAATATGTATATTTATATGTATTTCGATTCATCATAAAGCTGCTATGCGCTAATGTGTATATTTCTATGTATTTATCACAAAGCTGCTATGCGCTATTTGCTAATATGTATATTTATATGTATTTCGATTTATCATAAAGCTGCTATGCGCTAATGTGTATATTTATATGTATTTATCACAAAGCTGCTATGCACCAATGCTAATCTGTATATTTATATGTACGTAGTTATCACAAAGCTGCAATGTGCCAATGCTAATGTGTATATTTATATGTATTTATCACAAAGCTGCTATGCGCCAATGCTAATGTGTATGTGCATTTATCACAAAGCTGCTATGCGCTAATGCGTATATTTATATGTACGTAGTTATCACAAAGCTGCTATGCGCCAATGCTAATGTGTATGTGCATTTATCACAAAGATGCTATGCGCTAATGCGTATATTTATATGTACGTAGTTATCACAAAGCTGCTATGCGCTAATGTGTATATTTCTATGTATTTATTACAAAGCTGCTATGCGCTAATGCTAATATGTATATTTATATGTATTTCGATTTATCATAAAGCTGCTATGCGCTAATGTGTATATTTATATGTATTTATCACAAAGCTGCTATGCGCCAATGCTAATGTGTATATTTCTATGTATTTATCACAAAGCTGCTATGCGCTAATGCTAATATGTATATTTATATGTATTTCGATTTATCATAAAGCTGCTATGCGCTAATGTGTATATTTTTATGTATTTATCACAAAGCTGCTATGCGCTAATGCTAATATGTATATTTATATGTATTTCGATTTATCATAAAGCTGCTATGCGCTAATGTGTATATTTCTATGTATTTATCACAAAGCTGCTATGCACCAATGCTAATGTGTATATTTATATGTACGTAGTTATCAAAAAACTGCTATGTGCCAACGCTAATGTGTATATTTATATGTACGTAGTTATCACAAAGCTGCTATGCGCCAATGCTAATGTATATGTGCATTTATCACAAAGCTGCTATGCGCTAATGCTGTGTATATTTCTATGTATTTATCACAAAGCTGCTATGCGCTAATGCTAATATGTATATTTATATGTATTTCGATTTATCATAAAGCTGCTATGCGCTAATGTGTATATTTATATGCATTTATCACAAAGCTGCTATGCGCTAATGCTAATGTGTATATTTATTTATCATAAAGCTGCTCCATCAGTTTGATAATAAAATGTTAAGTTATTGTTTATATGTATGAAAAACTGGGTTCCTCAGGCAGTAGGTCTAAAGATGTGTCAGTTGTGTGTACCTGGTTCTGTAGCCGACTCTGGTTCTCCTCCAGCTGCGTAATGTGAGCGCTGCTCTCCTGCAGCATGGTCTGCTGTCGCTGGATGGAGCACTGAAGCTGTAGATTCTCCTCATTGGAGCTCTTACAGTCCAAAACTCTGCTCCTCACCACCTCCTGCAGGGCTGACAACTAACACACACCAACACAGAGACTTAACACAGCAATAAAACGTCCTCTGTGCAGCTTCTGCAGTCTGTGATGGTTTGAGGTGCTGATGTTGGTCCACTGTGTTTAGTCAACACAGCTGACATTTTACAGCACTTCATGCTTCCGTCTGCTGACAAGCTTTATGGAGATGCCCAGCAGTTGCCCACAGTCCCAACACTACTACTGACCATCATATTACTGTGACTGACTGGGCACACTGATCAACATTAAAACGTTCCCCTCTTAGAACTGAATTAGGAAGCAAAATGAACTGTATTCATTTATTTTTACTGTATTCTGATGTTTTGATGCATGACTATAAAATTACAGTAATGACAAACAAACCTCCGAGTTTTTCTGCTCCAGCTGAGTCTGATATTGCTGTGTGGTCTTCTCCATCTGCTGTAGACAACTGCTCAGTTTGTCCTTACAGCTGGACAGCTCAGTTTCCAGATACATCACCTGCTCACAGACACATTAGCATAGAATGTGTCATTTAATTAGGGCGCGATTAAAAATATAGTGCCGTTAAAACAAACTCAATTTGTCCCTGCGAGTCATCCACAGTTCATGTTGAGACTTGACCATCATTAAGAGAAGAGGAATAAAGGCTGAAACACACATTTTCCACTTCTGTTTAAGTTTAGAATTACTGAACATTTCAATTGCTTTAAGCACCATTTCATATACAGTGGAACCTTGACTTACGAGTGACCCAACTTATGAATTTTCCAAGATACTAGCCGTTGCTCGGTAGATTTTTTGCTTTATGTTGTCGAGATCTGAGATCTGTGCTTCCACGACCCACCACTAGGAGTCACTAGCGTGAGAGTGAGTGCAGAAATCAATGTTGACACTGTAGAGAAGATGTGGTGCAGTCTCACTCACTTTTGTCATCCTTTATGGATGAAGAAACAAAGCTCTTTGGACAGGATTTAATTCAAACGCTCTGCAAACGAAAGTGAGGAAAGTGTGGAGAAAAAGGCAAAAGTCACTGAAGTAATCTTTAATGTAAATACACTTAAATATATAGAAAATTATTTCTATATATTCTCTTTTATTATGTATTATTAGTGTTTTTATACACTATTTGTTATTTATAAAGTAAATTTTTCTTATTTAAGACATGTAACAAAAGTAGGGTGGTTTTAATTTGTTGTGAAATGTAATTTGATATACAAGCAAATTAAGTTACGAGCTCCGTCACAGAACGAATTAAACTCGTAAGTCAAGGTTATGCTGTATTAACGTATAAAAATGTTGTAGTGTAAGGCAAGTGTGTAAAGTCTTAAGTAAAAATGCATTAAAATAACTGTCTGAACAAGCAAACCGTTCCCTCATCAGGTGCCTATATCTCCTTATTTCTGTTACCTGTTTCTCTTCAAAATCCATAAAAAAGTGATTAATCTCAATTAACTATATGTAATTCTTATATTAATTGTGATTCATGTTTTATTCTTTTGACATCATTACATCATTTATTATAGAGGTTTACTGGTGGTGTTAATTGCTCTGTACCACTTGCCGGAGTCATCGTTCCCCTCTGGCATCAATAGCCATAAGACACTCTTGTTATGCTGCTGGGGGGGGGGGGGGGGG
>BRDA01006610.1:55050-71691 GCA_036984385.1 Crenuchus spilurus
GGACAATTACAACTATATCAGACAGAATTGTAATTTGCATTGGTGCCCATCACCCTGTCCTACATTTATTTGACTGATTTTATAAAACACCGTTCAGTTAAAGATACAAATGTGCCCCTTTATTGAAAAGTCAATATAGTTAAGATTTAAGATGCACAACTGGACCATTACCTTGCCTTTACACACATTTAAAATGCTTCTATTGCAGTGTCTGTATTGTAAAATGACATAAATTAAAATGTTTGTATGGTATATGACACACTCCTCTACTTTTGTTCTTTTGTACTAGATATGTATAAATAAAAACACATGAATAAATAAATGCTTTGGACTTTAATTGCAATACTAAATAAGCTATAGAAAAGTTATTTAAATATAAAAACATGCATTTTACATTACTCCAGTATGTAAATAAATCAACCAAAATACATTCTATAAGAGAGTTTATTTACTTTATCCAACTTCTAAATAGCTGTAGTGTTTTTAAGGGAGCCAAATGTTTTAAATCAAGTCTTTTTTAAAATCAAGTCTGTCACATATTGTAAGCACTTTATGACTGTTTCATAGTTATTCTTCCTGAACTGGACCCAATGTGCTAAGAAAAGCTGTGGAAATTAGCATTGGACACTTCAAGAAGGGACTGGACTGTAAATCATACATTAACATGCTTGTATCTGTGAATCAAACCAATTAAATAAACTTTTTGTAACCAATCCTGCCAGTCAATGTATTCCCAAGCTTAGGGCCTAACAATCTGATCAGCCAGTCACCTCAGAGCTCACACTCCCCCCTGCTAAGAGCCTATAATCCCTCTCAAAACAAGTATAGAGATGCTAATAGCATGCCGCTATAAATACGCTTGACTTCTGGTCTTCCTTCTTTACTAGAAGAGAGGCTGACGGGCAGCGTCCTTCCACTGAGAAATCACACTGAGAATTATATAACGGCTGAACGCTCCAAGCAGGGATTTTTAAACGTGTAACACTTTCTTATAATTGAATCAACCTGAGTTGTAATCCATACTAAGCGACCTTTGGGAACCACAAATTGTGGCAGGGACACTTGAGCTCGTTTTCAGAGAGAAGATGCTCAGGGTGCTTTAGCAGCACACACTTTTCACATCTTTCCTTGGAGGCTGAAGATACCAACCATGTTCCCTTTGCCGATGTTCACCCCAGACCAGGTGGCTCGAGTGTGCGAGAACCTGGAGGAGACGGGCGACATGGAGCGATTGGGACGCTTTCTGTGGTCCCTCCCTGCGGCAGTCCCCGGGGCTGCTGGAGAGGCCCTCAACCGCCACGAGTCGGTGATGCGAGCCCGGGCTCTGGTGGCCTTTCACGGGGGAAACTTTGAGGCCCTGTATCAGATTCTGCAGAGCCACCGATTCACACGCGAGTCCCACGCCAAACTGCAGGACCTGTGGCTGGACGCTCACTACCGAGAGGCCGAGAGATTGAGAGGGAGGCCCCTGGGGCCCGTAGAGAAGTACAGAATCCGCAAGAAGTTCCCTCTGCCAAGGACCATCTGGGATGGTGAGCAGAAAACACACTGTTTTAAGGTGAGTAGTGTTGAGACACCAAAATGTGCTTTTCTGTATGAAACCTGGTACAAAAAAGATGTATTTATTTACATTTGTAAGTACACAGTAAATATGTCAGTGTTAAATCAACACTGTTAGAGTTAAATTAACACTGAGGGTGTCAAAATGTAACACTCCCAGTTTAAATTTAACTCTAATAGTGTTGATTTAACACTGCGATATTTACTGTGTATTATATGGGACAGTCTGTCAGATCATAGGCATGTATGTATGGGACAGTCAGAACACACTGTGCATGCAATCATAGGCCATGAATGAAGGTAATTGGCCTGTTTATAGTATTTGCTTTAACTCAGCACATCAACAGAAATACTATAACACAGAAACACACTAATCTCTGCACATCACCCCAGAACAAGAGCGAGTCTAAAAGATGTAGCAGTTCTTATGTTATAGGTGATCTATTTCATCCATCTATCCATCTATACATACATCATCATCTTCTTGATTCTGGTACCCTACCAGCACAGGGCATGGCATCTTAGCTAAACCCAAGACAGGGCTATTTCACACATTCTGCTGATTTTGTTTTGTCCTACCGAAATAAACTCACTCCGCCAATATACACAGTGCTCTTCCAATTAACTCCTGAGCTGGAAGGTGTGTTCTGCTAAAGCACACAGTCAATATGTTAAGCCTCTTGTGTGAAGGACCACCTGTGGCATTTAAGCTCCTGGCCTGTAGTTGATGTTCTGTCTCTATAACAGGAGTCGTCTCTCTCCTCTGGCTACACACAATGCTAATCCATGTAGAGGAATGCTCGCAGATTAAGTGGGGTTCAATTGTGTCACATGGTTGTCATCTAGATTAACAGTGTTTAACGATGTTGTGTATCTGCTAAACAATATCTGCGCTGGAGGAGCGTCAAAGTCATTTGTCGACTTCATCACATAAGCAAGAGGACAGCTGCTTTCCCTTCCTAAAATGAACAAGGCAGAGATTTAGTCAGTTATTAATAACTCACAGACAGATTAAACTGTCTCATACAAACAGGATAAACCTCAATGGTCAGTAGCTCAAGAGGTTGTCTACATACTGAGGTATTAACACCTTTAAATACTGATCCAGGATCAGTGTGTTGCCTTCTAATATATAACAGTGATCTCTGCTCGGAAGCCATAAGTCCATTGACCTTTGCTATAGTTAGAATGTAGGTCTATATAACAGTATTATGTCTCCATCTAGTGGTCAGTAATGTTGCTGCAAGAGCAATGATTTAAACTTGTCTCATGCCTGACCTGCTTATCCTCAGCTACTTATTACAGATGTCACAGGCTCAGTGGATGCTTCTGAGAAAAAGAGAATTTCACCACTTCTCAAGCACCTGAAATTAAAGAGAGCTTTCGTGAGAAAGGCCCAAATTTGGACTCCAGTTTACAGTGGAGATCTGGATCTGACACATAAATGAGTCATAATATTGTACATCTCCGTGAAACTGATCAAAAGAAATTTGGAAGCATTCTGCCGTGTTAGGACACAAATGAACCTGTTCTCTTCCTGTCGTTGCTCAGGAGAGGACGCGCAGTTTGCTGAGAGAGTGGTACCTGCAGGACCCGTACCCCAACCCATCCAGAAAGAGACATCTGGCTCAAGCCACGGGCCTCACACCCACGCAAGTGGGCAACTGGTTCAAGAACAGACGCCAGAGAGACAGAGCAGCATCAGCCAAAAACAGGTAACAGCTTACATCGGACACCTAAAGTGTTCTTTGCACCTGTTGAATGTGATCCAAAGGTGGAGCCAGAGTTCTGTGTGGCTGGACAAGTTACTGATATGATACGACAAAGTGCAAGACCATTAAAGCTCTATTTCAGGTTATATTCTACTACGTTTACTGCTTACGCAATGAAATTCCTCCAGATTCCTTAAATTGTTTCATGATATTATCCACTGTAGAGGGAGTTCTACTACCAATCTGACACTCACACACACACACAATGTCTCAATGTTACATTTAAGCTCATATAATTGTGATTTTGGGGTAATTATTTGATATATATTGATATATAACTGTACATTATGCTCTACTCAGTGTTGACTTTATATCACATGGAAAAAAGAATTGTGGAGTAGAGTTCAACACTTCCTTAACCTTTCTTTCAATCTGCTCTTCTCCATATTCTAGATTGCAACAAGACCCTTCTCTTCTCCCATCTGGAAGCTCTCCTGAATGTTCTTCTTCAGAGCACAACCCCCACCTGCAGGGCTCCTCCCCTCGCCACCCCGGCAGCCCTGAGAACAGTGACTGCAGCTCAGGTATAGAGCCCCAGGGCACCAGGGCCTCAACGCCGGACATATCTGTCAGCAGTGACAGTGAATATGAGTCCTGAGCAAAGCCCTTGTAACCAAAAGCCATCACAGACACACTCCTACTGACCCTCAGAGACCGGCCGAGACCCACAGGGAGATGCACAAGGACAGCTTACATTAGACTGGCTTCAGCTGAACTCAGACATGCCAGTTTGGGTCAGTAAAGAAAGCATATTGCTGGGAAGACATAGACTGGACTTGTGACCAAGAGCTTATGCGAATGTACAGACATGCACTTATAAAAGGACGTGTGGGCACAATCGATGTGTTTTCTTTTCTGAAATCCAGTGAAAAAAGGAAGTATTTGTATTATATTGGGTATTGTCAAGGCAACACTTTTCCCTTTAGTAACAAGAGGTACAAAGATATGCCATCATACAGCTGACAAGGCTGATATGTGTAAGAGCTTTTGATGGTATATATCTACAACATCCACCTGTTACATTCATTTCAGACCTTATGAGGCACTCACACACTTGAATGAGTGTAATGGTCCATGTGCAAATAAATCAACCAAGGCTACACTCAACATCATTCATCGTGCTTTGGAGGTATGATACTCGATTAGCAGCAGCAAGTATTCAATATACTTATAAATGCTAATCTTACATGCATGCAGCTTCATCCCTTCCCAGCTAACACCAGAACGTTCTGAGAAAGTTCCATTTAGGTTATGGGAACGTTATGGTGTGGAGTTCCTGTTCTTTGAACATTCCCTTAATGTTATTATTATTATTATACACCAGGTCAGGTGACAAACAGGGAACATTTGTTCATCGTTAGGCTAACGTTAGGTTGGAACGTTACATCTAGGTTTGTTCAAACTTTAGTCAAAACCTTCAAAGAACGTTCTAGGAACATTGTCATTTAACAGAACCGTGTAAGAACGATACCAGAACATTAGTTTAACGTTCTGTGTTACATGGGTGTAAACTAACGTTCTGGTATTATGGTTCCTGTTTGTCACCTGACCGGGTGTATAATAATAATAACATTAAGGGAACATTCAAAGAACGTTCTAGCCTAATGTTCACACCTAACGTTCTGATAACCAAGCAAGAACTCCACACCGTAACGTTCGCATAACCTAAATGGAACTTTCTCGCGATGTTCTCGCAACGTTCTTGTGTTAGCTGGGTTATAACACTGCATAACCACTGGAACCTCAATAAGAACTGTAGGTTTTCCACTCTTCATCTGTGATGTACATCAGTGTGGCAGGCACTATATGTTCAAAATTGAGCCATTTTGGAATGTATCCCAAATATTAATGTACTGTGATCAAACACCCCTTTGTATCAGGATACTGTGAATCTGTCAGCCTGATAGTTAACTTACAGTAGTAGAAGATAAAGGCATGATGCTGCTTTAATGAATTATGCTTACCTTTATACTTCCTCTTCACACACATTAGCATTTCCTCACTCAGTATGCCTTGTCAGTGTATTCTGACATTTCTGTCTTCTTTAAAAAAACAACAACCCTGAAGGAATAAAGAGGAATGAGATGCTGAGGAGTAAGGGGCAGCAGTTCTTAATCATCCAACTTGGTCTTAACTCAACTCATGTGCCTACACTTTTGAGTCAAAAACATGCTGTTTATCGGATTAGGAATTTCAATGCTTTTTATTCCCCCACCATTGAAAATGAAGCTTGTAGTTGCAATGTCTGGTGTAAATAGTTTTGGAAATAAATGAAATTGTTTTTAACCAGTTTTGTTTGTTGGGGAACCTGCTATGAACTTCATGCTAACAACTGTAAACAAGTGTTAGCTAGCATAACTAGCCTACGGCTAATATCCTCTCATGAACAGGTTTGAAGTTTCCATGAGACAAAAGAAAATATATGTGTCACAAACCAGCAAAACTTTTATTTTCCTACTCCGAACAAATTGCTTCTTGGGCAAGGTTGCCAGGTCCAACAAAAATATCCAGCCCAAAGTCAGTCTAAAACCTGCCCTTCAGAAGGTTAAACGAGCCCAAAATATATGACTGTCACATGTTTGAAGCGAATGGCAAAACAACTATGAGTGTACGACTTAGTATTTTGTTTATAAGGGATTTATTATCAGTCCATCAAACCTTTTTCTTTTTCCCAGTCCTTGCAATACTGCCTCCCGTATTTCCCCATTTACCTAGCATATTAGCTAGTGACTGTTTTCTCCACCTTCTCTCTCTCTCTCTCTCGCTATGTTTTCTTCGTTGTTATTGTTGTATTCAAACTTAGTGTCGACTTATGCACGTTTGCCCGCCGTGTTGAAGTAATATCCAAGGCAACACCCACTTTTTTTTTTTTTTTTGGCAAATTTTTGGCAAAGTAATTTTTAAAAGTAGCCCAAAAACCGTACCCCACCACCCTTGAATTTTCACCACAGACTGGATTTTCAAACAAGCCCAATTTGGCGTCAAAAACACAAACCTGGCAACTCTGTTCTTGATTAATACTCACCACTTTGTGAGATGATCAACAGGAGCCAAGAAACTTTCAGCCAATCACAACACAGCAAGCAGGATGCTTCCAACCAATAAGAAAGAACACAAACTAGTGTTTGTAAATTTGCACCAGTGACTATATCAGAATATTTTGACCACCTACCTAATAGTAAGAATAATCACCCTTGGCTCAGAGTGGTGATTTGAGTGTGCACTTTCCATCTTGCACCGGTGTTCACTTTTTTTCACAAGTCCAAGATAATATGTGGCTTGTTTTGTAACACTCCCCTGGAGTCATCATTGGCTAGAAGTGTGTCACTTCCTTTATATACAAGTGCATCTCCAAAATGTAGACTATTGTGATTTGTTGATAATAATTACATTAAAAAGGTAAACTATCATATATTTTATATTCTTTACACATAAAGTGACATTTTTCAAGCCTGTTATTGTTTTATTGTTTATAACTATTGAGTTTATCAGTTTATCAGTAAATTATTAGAGTATTTCATTTGGAGTTTGAATAAATTTCTATTCAAAAAGTATCAACAATAAAATCAACAATTGACATATACAGTGGTGCTTGAAAGTTTGTGAACCCTTTAGAATGTTCTATATTTCTGCATAAATATGATCTAAAACATCATCAGATGTTCACACAAGCCCTAAAAGTAGATAAAGAGAACCCAGTTAAACTAATATTATACTCTCTCATTTATTTATTGAGGAAAATGATCCAATATGACATATTTGTGAAAGACAAAAGTTTGTGAACCTCTAGGATTAGCAATTAATCTGAAGGTGAAATTAGAGTCAGGTGTTTACAATCAATGTGATGACAATCAGGTGTGAGTGGGCACCTGTTTTATTTAAAGAAGACAGATTTATCAAAGTCTGCTCTTCACAACATGTTTGTAGAAGTGTATCATGGCATGAACAGAAGAGATTTAGAAGAGTTTCCATCAGACTGGAAAAGGTCAAAAAAAACATCTCTAAAGAGTTTGGACTCCACCAATCCACAGTCAGACAGATTGTGTACAAACAGAGGAAATTCAGGACCACTGTTACCTCCTCAGGAGTGTCGACCAACAAAGATCACTCCAAGAGCAAGGCGTGTAATAGACAGCCAGGTCACAAAGGACCCCAGGGTAACTTCTAAACAACTGAAGGCCTCTCTCACATTGGCTAATGTTAATGTTCATGAGTCCACCATCAGGAGAACACTGAACCACAATGGTGTGCATGGCAGGGTTGTAAGGAGAAAGTCACTGCTCTCCAAAAAGAACATTGCTGCTCGTCTGCAGTTTGCTAAAGATCACGTGGACGAGTCAGAAGACTATTAGAAGAATGTTTTGTGGACAGATGAGACAAAACAGAACTTTTAGGTTTAAATGAAAAGTGTTATGTTTGGAGAAAAGAAAACACTGCATTCAGCATAAGAACCTTATCTCATCTGTGAAACATGGTGGTGGTATCAGGTTTGGGCCTGTTTTGCTGTATCTGGGTCAGGACGGCTTGTCATCACTGATGAACAATGAACAGTGAATTATATCAGAGAATTCTAAAGAAAATGTCAGGACATCTGTCCATCAACTGAGTCTCAAGAGAAGGTGGGTCATGCAGCAAGACAACGACCCTAAACACACAAGTGGTTCTACCAAAGAACGTTTAAAGAACAGTTTAAAGGACCCACATTTGCAGCAATAACTGCAGCTAAAAGTTTCCAGTAATTGGATATTTTCCTTAATAAATAAATGACCAATATGTATAATTGTATCTCATTTATAATGTATAATTTTGTCTCATTTATTTAACTGGGATCTCTCTGAGTTTATCTACTTTAAAACTTGGTATTTTAGGGGGGCCCAAACCTTTGCATGCTACTGTGTACTGTATATAGGAAGTGACATCACAGTTAATACTGTTATAAGAACATTCATCAATGTTTTTAAAAGGTTCCAGGGATGTTATTACAGAAATAATGTTCCCGGTGACTCTTTTTAATTAACGGTGAATATCATGACGTCAGCCCATTTGAGCGGGAAAGGGACGAGTCGGCAGTTCAGCGCTGAGATATGCTGGTCATGTTTTTTCATATTAATAAAATACAGTATAATATGATATTTTCTGAGATAAATAAGCTGTTTATTATTTATTTATTGTTTTTTTTGTTTGTTTCAAAACTGTTTTGAATGTAGTTTCTCTGTGTGTGGCCAGTACTGTAACCTTCTGTAGGTCCTCCAGAATGTTCCTGCCAGGAAACTTAAAAAAGTGAAATAAAAATGTTCCAGAAAACTTGACAAATTGAACATTGCAAGAATCAAATTTGTAAGATTTGTAATGTTAAGACAATATTTTACTACCAAACTGTGTTAGAGAAAGTTTACTGATTAATCAGAAGAGGAGAAAAACTATTGGTCCTAGCTTTGAGGGGGCGGGGATAAAACAACTGTGCTTTCATCTTTTTTTGGTCACCTGGGGCCTCTCAGAGGGCGTGTCTGTTCAGCCCACTGTGTACTCTCTATACATTGTTCCTACACTGTATGTTCACTGCATCTGGGAGGTGCTAAGCAGATCTGCAACTATTAAAGTCATTTGCACAGCAGTGGAGTTGGCAGGAGGCTTTGACCTGGGCTTCACCTGAGCCGCTGGACCATGGACAGTGCAGGGAGGAAAGTGGTGGTCTGTGACAATGGGACTGGGGTAAGGCTGTGTGGTGGTATTATTGTAAGAAATCAGCAGTTAAAGTGTTATGTGTACACACATATGATCTCAGTGCAAAGTGTTATGACTGGATCATTGTCCTGATTGATTGATTGATTGACTGATTGATTGATTGATTGCAGTGCTGTAGATATTGAATGTAAGTACTTTTAATGGACCCATGATGTCTCTACAATGGCAACACATTCATTTGCAGCATTACAGTGAGCAGAGATATGTAAGGGTGTGTTATGTTGTTCATATCTGTTCGGACTTGTTCAGTGAGGAACTGCGATTGTGTCACACGAATGACCTTAAAAGGCGGTGCAGAAAAAGGAACACCGTTATTGGACACAAATGAGGAAGCGCAGTCAGACATTATTCACAAGGTTTCAGTCTAATGAGGCTTTAATCCTGAATTGTTTTGGTGCTTTAAGTCAACATCTTGGTTTTCTCCCTGTTGTTGTTTCTCAGCTCCACAGATAACACCTCCTGTCTGCAGGCTATGGAATGTGTGCTACCCCACACAGACAAGTTAGGACATTTCTGACTGGGGTCTATAGTGTGTAGAACTGAGCACCAGAAGTGCATCAGGAAAAAATCCTGTTAAAATGTTGTGAACCTGAATTTAATAAAAATAAAATGCAAAATAATGTACACTGCTCAGAAAAACAAAGGGAACACTAAAATAACATCCTAAATCTCAATGAATAAAATATTCCAGTGTAAAATCTTTATTTATTACATAGTGGAATGTGTTGAGAACAAAATAACATAAAAGTGATCAATGTAAATCAAAATTATTATCCCTTGGAGGTCTGGATGTGGAATCATACTCAAAATTTCATACCACCCTCATGGAGTCTGTTTCTGACAGTTTGAGCAGAAACATGGATATTAGTGGTCTGCTGGAGGTCATTTTGCAGGGATCTGGCTCTGCTCCTCCTGTTCCTCCTTGCACAAAGGAGGAGGTAGCGGTCCTGCTGCTGGGTTGTTGCCCTCCTACGGCCCCCTCCATGTCTCCTAGTGTACTGGCCTGTCTCCTGGTATCTGCTCCATGCTCTGGACACTGTGCTGACAGACACAGCAAACCTTCTTGCCACAGCTCACATTGATGTGCCATCCTGGATGAGCTGCACTACCTGAGTAACTTCTGTGGGTTTTAGACATCACCTCATGCTACCTCTATGGTGAGAGATCTGACAGAATGCAAAAGTGACCAAAACATCAGCCAGAAAGGATGAGAACAGAGAAAAGGTCTGTGGTCACCACCTGCAGAACCACTCCTGAATAGAGGTTGTCTTGCTAATTGTCTCTCATTTCTACCTGTTGTCTGTTCCATTTGCACAACAGCAGGTAAAATTAATTCACAATTGCTAGCATGGTGTCTTAGCATGGTTATATGCTGTGTTAAGTGCACTAATTGTGTTAAGTGATAGAAATTATCTGGAGACACTCATTTTGATCAGTTTGTTGTGTGTTGATTGCTCTCTACCACTCTGTTGCCCTCTGGCATCATTGGTCTGTGGGGCACCTCTGTTGGGAAACATTCAATATACAAGAAGTCATTTCTCAGTACAGCTTCACTACAGCATCTCTAGAACATCACACAAAGTTAGCAGCTTATGAAGTACTACCAACACCATGTTTCACCTGGTACACTGTTATCATGCTCTTTTGGACATCAGTCACATCACGGCCTTTGTGATACAACTGACTGGTGTGTTCACTTATTTATACAGGCAGTAAAAACTGTGATATCAAACCAGAGGTGTAGAGGTCATGCTTCCTCTTTTCTTTGATTTGCAGTTTGTTAAGTGTGGCTTCGCTGGGTCCAATTTCCCAGAACACATCTTCCCAGCACTCGTGGGCCGACCTGTTATACGCTCAGACGCTAAGGTTGGGAATATTGTAATCAAGGTGAGTCCAGCAGAAAAAACTGGTTCTGCATCTAGTAGATACTATTAATAAAAGAACAATCTTCATGTAAAACACACGAGAGCTGACGTATATCAGGTTTCTCCTTGACCTCCATTTCTCAGACTTACATTTCTGACCTCTGTCCATTCTACAGGACCTGATGGTGGGCGATGAGGCAAGCGAGTGTCGCTCCATGCTAGAGGTGTCCTACCCTATGGAGAATGGCATGGTACGAAATTGGGAAGACATGCTCCACCTGTGGGACCACACCTTTGGGCCAGCACGTCTGAACATTAACCCATCAGACTGTAAAGTCCTGCTGACGGAGCCGCCGCTGAACCCTTTAAAGAACAGGCAGAAGATAGCAGAGGTCATGTTCGAGACCTACAAGTTCCACAGCATCTACATCGCCATCCAAGCTGTACTGACACTCTACGCACAGGGTAAGACACATAAATAATGAATGTGTTTGGTACAGTGCAATGGAATATACACTTCTAAGAGTATGGTGGTAGTAACTTAAGGCTCCTGCAGATGGCGCTGCATGAGGTTGATCAGGCTGTAAATACCTGCAGGGTGTGTAACAGGATGCATAGATTGAGAAGAGGTGCTACAGAGCAGTGAATGTCTTGTTCAAGGTGTGTAAAATGAGTCACAGAGCAGATGTCAGTGATTGGCTAAAAGACGTGATTGAGCATCACAGTGTGTGTGAAGGAAGTATCTGAATGTGCAGGTGTACGTAAGTGTAAAGTCTTGCAGGTCTACCAGCAGTGCTAACAGTGCCAGTCTACAGGACATTCTCCTCAGAACTGTGGTGGACAGCACACAAGGCTGAAGGCCTCTCCACTCTACTCCATATGTTTAATCTCTGCAGGTCTCTGTGGAGTTCTTTCAGAAATTTGTTGTGAAGGACCTACGTTGACTTCTAGAACCAATTCTTTTCTGGAACAGGGGTGTGCCTAGGCTGCTCAGAGACCCAGGCCATAAGCCCCAGAAAAATTATTGCAGCGTTAAAATTTTTGTCGGGGAGTTACTCCTACCTTAAACATGCACATTTTTCGGTAGCTGAGCTCCCTAGAGATTTTTCTGGTCAATGCTTCTACAAAAATTTTCAAAAAAAGGTGAGAAGAGCCTTAAAGTTTCTAAAGAATCAGTGTTATATATTAGGTTTATTTTTACATTCCAGCCAAGAACCATTTAGAGGCCTATATTTTTAAGAGTGTAGGAAGCTGATGACATGAGGTCAGGTTTCATCTCTTTCATAACGCTGAAGGTGAGGTTTTCAGCTGAGCTCTTAGATGTTTATTTGAAGAAAAATTCTCAAAATACAAATGACTGCTATATACACACAGTTCATAATTCTGTAGACCTTTACATTAGGTGTACATATACTGGACAAAAGTAATGGGACACCCGCTCATTCATAGTTTCTTCTGGAATCAAGAGTATTAAAGATCCTGCTCCCAGCTAACACAAGAACGTTGCAAGAACATTGCGAGAAAGTTCCACTTAGGTAATGCGAACGTTACGGTGTGGAGTTCTTGCTTGGTTATCAGAACGTTAGGTGTGAACATTAGGCTAGAACATTCTTTGAACATTCCCTTAATGTTATTATTATTATACACCCGGTCAGGTGACAAACAGGGAACATTCGCTCATCGTTAGTACGTTAAACTAACGCTCTGGTATCGTTTTTGCATGGTTTGGTAGTGTACATTGTATCAATAGAACTGGTCCAAAAGTAAATAAAATTATTATTTTTTGCATTAACATACATACAATGATGTCTAGAAAATTCCTTTCCCAAAAACATCTCAGAGATGTTTCAACAGTGATCACGTGAAGCTCTATCAACCAATTAACATCCATCCAACTTCTTAACCTCTTAATTCAGTTAGGTAAGTCCCCCTACCCTTTCTCTGGGCACTGAGCAGGGCATTTCATTATTCTAACCAAACCCAGGACAGGGTGGAGTTGGCAAGGAATGGGGGTGGGGGGGTGTGCACCTGAGACTTGGGTGCTGGAGGGAGGCACAAAACATTTGTGCTTAGGGCACTCACATGCCTAGCACCGGTACTGAGCACATACACTCACAAGGGTGATATACAGTCACCAATTCACTTGACCTCCATGTTTTTGGACTGTGGAATGAAACCATAGACCCCGGAGGAAACCCACACAGAACATGGAAGCTTCAGCTAGATCAAGCCAAGACCCCAGCTCTGAGAGACAGACATGCTAACCAGCAAGCAAGTGCGCTTCCCCAATTAACAAGATTTAAAACATTTATCAAACGAGCTAATAAGCCACAAACGAGATAATTTTGTGAGAAATGACACCGTGTGTTATCTGTACTTCTGTGTTAGGTCTCCTCACAGGCGTGGTGGTAGACTCGGGTGATGGTGTGACTCATATCTGTCCTGTTTATGAGGGTTTCTCCCTCCCTCACCTCACGCGCAGACTGGACATCGCTGGACGTGACATCACTCGCTACCTCATCAAGGTGAGGTGCACTAGTTCATTCTGAGATATTTTAACTGCTGAATGTTTGGATGAACTCTTAGAGAACAGGATGTTCTGTCTGTGACTTTAGAGCATTAAACCACCAGGATGATTGTCATTACCTCTCCAATTATCACATTGTGTCCAAAACCATTTATGTGGCATTTATGTAATTACCACTTTCTGGATCTCCACCAACAATGGTGTATGGTGCCTGGTTGAAGATGGTACATGACCTTCTTTGATGGGTCAGTACATACAGTAATAACCTCCTTGTTCCAAACGTCCAGTATGCTGGACATTATTTTTCTGGGTTTTTAAACTTAACAACCAGCTTTACGTTGTCCCACCCACTTTTATGTGTTCATTCCCAACTCTGGCTTTCTATTGGTTGGACAAGGACGTTTAGGTTGTTTTGATAGGCTGCTGAAAAAACTCTCTGAAATGGCAGCTGCAGAGAAAGACACTCCTCGCCTCCGTGACCGAGCAAAACATAAGTTTTACTTAATTATCTGAAATAGAGAACTGAAATGTCTTGGTTTATATGTTATTCTAGAAGTTTAAGGATACTAATAATAAT
Source organism: Crenuchus spilurus (assembly GCA_036984385.1). NCBI lineage: Eukaryota > Metazoa > Chordata > Actinopteri > Characiformes > Crenuchidae > Crenuchus > Crenuchus spilurus. Next base: position 69,097 of record BRDA01006610.1, read on the forward strand.
GATATTAACAATGGCAAGTTATTTGCAAAGTCTTACATTTCGCATGAAACATTTATGTCCAGCCATCTGGACATTTGGAGTTAGACTACTGAATACTGTGTTAAGCATGCTATGTATCATGAATACACACTTAAAACCACTGGTATTCCTCTATATTTTTGACATTTTTCAATGCTATGCTCACCTTCTCATGTCTCTTTAGGGCTGACAGTACAAGAGGTGCTTGAATTATTAGACAATAGATAAAAAATAATAATTATTATATTATTATTACCGTAGATAATAAAATAGTATAAATGTACAGCAGAATGTTTTTATTTGTTTATATCACTATGTAATTTTACTGTAAAAAAAATTTCCACTAACGGTTAACTCAGAAAATACATTTAATTTGTATTGGTGCTAACAAATGAGTTCATTTTTCAAAATCTTTCACATTTCATGCCCTTAATTCCAAACGTCCAGTATAGTGGACACTGAATATCTTACAGTCTCCATGCACTTTTTTTTGTATTATGCTATTTAAATATATTTCACATATATTTAATCATATTTCATTACAAAATATCATTTGTTTTTAAAGTGTCCTGTCTCGGGACTGAGGAGGATAAGTACCCCAGACTAAGAACTAGTCACCTTGCGTGTTTAAGGTGGTAGTAACTTCAGGCTCCTGCAGATGGCGCTGCATGAGTATGATCAAGCTATAAATACATGTGGGGTGTGTGACAGATATTTACAGATTGAGAAGAGGTGGTACAGCGCCATGAATGTCTTATTTAATGTGTGGAAAATGGGTCACAAAGGAGAGGTTAATGATTGGCAGAGCACCAAAGGCCAGAGTGTGAGGGAAGTAGCTGAATTTGCAGGTGTATGGAAGTCTACTGTCAGTGGCAAAAATCCCAGTCTATACAGGACATTCTCTTCAGAATGGTTGCCATTGGCTTGCTCACTGGGGTTTTGTGTCTGTTATTACTGGCACTCTGTAAAGCTACTTTGTGACACCAGTTGTAAAATGTAAATAAATCGGACCTGACTGGACTACTAAAATGTTCATTGTCAAACATACAGTTACCTGATTGAAAGACATGTGTTGGATTTGGCCACCCTGTGTTGATGAATGAGGCAAAAGTGCACAAATTTGGTCATTTTATTCATTATATTATTGTCCTGCATCCTATTCCACGCTGTAATGAATGCAGCTATAGGGTTCCACTTTGTTATTGTGCTGACTCTTTGGTTTCTACCTAACCAGCTGCTGCTGCTGAGGGGCTACGCCTTCAACCACTCTGCAGACTTCGAGACAGTTCGTATGCTGAAAGAAAATCTCTGCTTTGTGGGTTACAACATCGAACAAGAGCAGAAACTGGCCAATGAGACGACTTTCCTTGTGGAATCCTACACGGTATTACACACTTAGCCTGGAGTCTTAAGTCCCAAATGTAGCAAATATCCCCACAAACACACCCTCAAATAACACACATGATGACATGTTACTGTAGACATATATACTGTAAAAAACACACCTTAACAAGTCATAACAAGTGAAAACATCTATGTATAAACAGACTGAATACTGAGGCTGTTTATTATATAAGCTGTGTAGTTCTGAGAGCTTTAAAACATCCTAAATGTTTGATGTTACTGTGAATGTGCTGCTTGTCTGGGTGTAGCTGCCAGATGGACGTACAGTGCTGGTCGGGGGAGAGAGGTTTGGGGCTCCTGAGGCTCTCTTCCAGCCGCACCTCATCAATGTAGAGGGAGTCGGGGTTGCCGAGCTTCTATTCAACACAATCCAGGCCGCCGACATCGATCTCAGGTTAGTCGTAAAGACAATCATTACTCTTTCTTTATTTACAGTGAACCTGCTCCCATGTTCAGTCTAAAGCGTCGGATCTGCTCTGAGGCACTTTATAAGCACCGGCGCTGACTCCTACGTTTGTCCCACAAAGGTCATCTGATAGTTTCAGATATTTTAGTCTGGATATTGCTGGATCACTGTTCAGAGAACACATGTGGCTTATTTTTAACTTGAATGTTACAAGACATTATTTCAAGTGATTCGGTTCAGTTCTATTGGTCCATCAATAATCAGATGTTTACAATATGAAAGGGCAAGTGTTGTGAAGCAGAAATGTAAAAATTGTAACATTTTGAAAAATAAAACCAAAACCTATTTTAAAATAAGTACAAATGTTTTCCTTGTTGAAATTCTTCTCCACATTTAAGGTTCTAGAGCACCAGCATCTCAGACCAAAACAAATGCTACGTATTCAGCCACAACCTTCCCTTCAGCCACGCCTCCCTTCTTTCAATCATGTTCTCAGCATAGTTTTGCAAAGTACATAGAAACATGGTGTGGGCCAACATTTCCACAGGGCATGACTAACATGCACATGCAGCCGGACCGGCTGTGAAAACAAAGAGCAGAGGCCAACACAAGAATGTGTGACTTCATTCTCTGCTCAGGGTACTTTTACTCTACTATATCCATCCATCCATCTACAAACCGGATTCCAAAAAAGTTGGGACACTAAACAAATTGTGAATAAAAACTGAATGCAGTGATGTGGAGATGCCAAATGTCAATATTTTATT
>BRDA01006612.1:12122-31477 GCA_036984385.1 Crenuchus spilurus
ACGATCCGACAACGATGTACCAGTTACTCAAAAAACGATCTACCAACGATAACATAGTCTCCACCAACGATAACAAAACAATTCACCAACGATCCAGCAACGATACAATAAGGTCCCCTGACCACGATACCACAACAATTCTTCGTCGATATTTCAACGTCAACACAACGAGTGTATATATAACAGAGGTTTCAGAGCCTGTGGAGATACTTAATCTACAGAGATCCCCTGGTGTCATATTGTCCATAACAAAACAATCCACCTCATGTGCTACTACAGGGGTCAACAGAGGTACCATTTTGAACACTGCACATGTTACAATGACATTCATATGACAGTGGATCAACAATGAACCACCAGTGGGTACCACGGATGAAGTTACTTAGAGGTTGTATGGTATGGGACCCTAGCTACCACTTAACAACACCATAGCAACCACCTGGGTTACCATATTAACCACTTAGCAACAGCCTAGCAACCACTTAGCAACACTATAGCAACCACTTGGAATACCATAGCAACCATATAGCAACAGCCTAGCAACCATGTAGCAACTACTCAGCAACACAACTGCAACTTTATAGCTGCTTCTTAACAACACCATAGCACCACTCACCTGGAATAACATAGCAACCACCTAGCAACCACTTAGCAAAACTATAGCAACCACCTCTGATACCATAGCAACCGTCTAGCAAAAACCTCATTGACCATGTAGCAACAGCCTAGCAACTGCTTGAAAGTGGTAACTAGTTTAGCTGCACAACAATTCCTTCAGTAAAGGCACATTTCTAGTTATGTCTATCATACAGTGTATCATAAGCAATCTCACATCTCATGTCTTTCTTGGTGTTTGACAATCAAATTACCAGTATTGTAATAATAAGTAGATTTCTTGGCCTGGGACTGTCACACTAAAAGTAGAAAAAATAATACTAATTTTACATGTTTTCTTACAATGTCACAGGTGTGAAGAGCCAAGAACAGAGTGAAAGCTCCATTGGTAGGTCTGTAAAGGTGCCAGTAATCTCCATCCATAGTGTTAGATCTCAAGAATCTGAAATCAATACACTTCATCTTTAGACAATCCACATTGTTTGTGAACAACAGAATCATTTTCACAGATATAATACAAATGATTATTATATGTTTAATTGAAAAGATAATGCATCATCCACATAGAACAAACTTCTGTGTACAAGTATTTATAATACACAATTACTCTTTATTTACTGTATTTAACATATTGGGAGAAATAAAATGTAAAATATGACAATATCTTATGCTTTATTTATTTCTAATGTGTTAAATTTAGTAAATAAATATTACATTTTGAAACAGAATAACCCATGCATGGTCATTCCAAAGACAGCTATTTAAGTTACTACCTTCTACATGAACTGGTTTTAATGTTATAGTTCGCCTCTTTAGTAGATGTTACAAAAAAAACCTGTATTGGCACCTAGTGGTCAGTACGTCTAAGCACAATAAAACACATACACAGCACCAATCATCAGGATTTCTGTAAAATATTTCTACAAAAAGGTTGGTAAATAAAATTTGAGCTCAATAATGAGTGATATAATTTTTGTTATGTTCAAATAGAGCTTTTCTGTAAGAATAATAATTACAGTTTTGCTTACATAATGGACCTATGCATATATATTAGTTAAATTTGAATGCTCAACTCTACTCTCTCACTGTGAATAATAGCTATATATATTTATATATACAGCCTAACTGATGACACATTCCATGAAATATTAAAGACAAAATGAACCTCTTCTTACCTGTTCCGAACATATCTTAGAAAATCTGGATGAAGAACATAAAATCTGTCCTCATCAAAGTGTCCACTGTAGAATTGTAATGGACTAGACAGCAAAAAAGACCAATAGAAGAGATGTTGTAAAAAGTCAAATTTCAATTTGAATGAATATTTAAATTTTATTTGGTTATGATAACCAGGCTGTATAGTCTCTGAAATTTAGATTTTACTTAAAACCCTTGAAGGACCCCTTGGACACTGCATTTCTCTGAAGTAGGCCTTGAATCCACTCAAAATCCCTCATTCCTTCTGGAATTAATACATATTTAATTCCCTAAGGGTTTACATAGAGAGTGGTTAGTTTACAATTTCTTATACAATCATATATACAAATATTGGATAATGTGTAAAGCATATATAGATTAGGCATGACGTGCATAATGTGTATCAATACCACACCTTTACCAACAAACCTCCCTAATCCTTGACTATAAACATGTTTAAACACTGTCATTAAAACACATGCAGTCATAAATTTAAAAAAATATAATGAAAAACTTCATTTTCCACCTGTCATATATTTATTTATATTCATTACACGTAAAAAGTGACTTATTTTGAGTCTTTTTTTTAATGTCGATAAGTTTGCCTTATAGCTCACGGAAATCAGAATTCTAGAATCTCAAATTATTAGAATATTTCATAAGATCAAACAGAAAATTATGTACAACAAAGAAATGGCCAACTTCTGGCCTATATGCTCATTTGTGCATTCAGTACTTGAATAAATGAATGAATGAATGTTACACTTATGGAGCCTTTCTAATAACCACGGACACTTTTACAATCAACAATATTTTTACACACTTAGACCACACACTGGCGAGAAACGGCAGCCAATCACACACAGTGTCTCAACTGGAGTTGACAGTCCACCTAAAGGACTGCATCCAGCACAAGGGGATCACCCAGGATCAGATATGCCAACCATATCTGTGTATTCTTACACACACAGACACTCACACACACCAGGGTCATTTAGTGTAGCTCGTTCAACTGACCTCCATGTTTTTGGATTGTGGGAGGAAACCCACACAGACACAAGGAGAACATAGATACTCCACTCAGTTGGGGACTCGAACCTAAGTCCTCAGTGCTCAGAAGTGAACATGCTAACCACCAAGCTACTGTGCTACCCCACTGGTGGGGCTCCTTTGTCACAAACTGAAATGTGGCATCGAGGCTATCAGCTTCTGGCACTATTGCGATGTTACTGAAGCTCCAGTTGCTTTAATAGTGGCGTTCAGCTCATCTGTATTGATTTTACTGTTTCTTATTGTTTCTCTTCTTGTTGACGATACGTTGTAGATTCTCTGTAGGTTTCAAATCTGGATAGTTGATTGGTCAATCAAGCACAATAATATGATGTTCAGTAGTAGTGTTGGCATTGTGGGCAGCTGCTGGGCATCTCCATAAAGCTTGTCAGCAGATGGAAGCATGAAGTGCTGTAAAATCTCTTGGCAGATGTTGACTTTGGACTTGATAAAACACAGTGGACCAACACCAGCAACTCAAACCATCACAGACTGCAGAAACTGCACACTGGACTTCAGACACCTTGGATTCGAAGAACTTGATTTCAAAATTAAATGTAAATCTGACTTTCATCTGAAAAGAGGACTTTGGAGCACTGAGAAATAGTCCAGTTCTGGTTCTCCTTAGTCCAGGTAAGAAACTTCTGATGTTGTCTCTGTTCAGGAGTGTTGATATTAGGAATGTGGCAGTTGTAGCTCTGAGAGATGCACAGTGTTTATACTGTTTGAATAATAATTTACTCAAACTCGCAATCTCATATTCTAATTATCTGAAACACTGGATTTCAGATTTTCATGAGCTATAAGCCAAACTGATTAGAATTAGAACTTTTTAATAATAATCTAATTGTTAATGCAAGACTGTAATATAATAATGGTATGCTCTTGCTCTTTGCTAACATCAGTTCACTACAAACATGTTTAATCTATGTATTATATCTTCTCTTCTTCTGCATTCTGTTACACACTCTCTCTACATACTGTACATAAACTGTACATTTAATACACAGCTGAATACTATTTTGTACTTTTCTATATTTATACTTTCCATATATTTTGTATATATGATTTATGTATGTATGTATATGTATATGTATAATAAAATTATTAATAAACAAAGCAATATTAGAATATACACTGTTCTTCAGTGGTTCTAAGTACTTTATATATTTTATATATGTATTACTAGTGTGTAGTATAGAATAGATCATATTCACTGTACTTTGACTCTTTTTCAGAATCCTACTATTTGCACATCTGGTAAATAGTAACTACATTTCATTGCATGGTATTTGTATTAGGAATGAAAATAAGCAATGACAATTTTTAATCAATCAATTAATCAATTAACCAAATGAATGTACCAACCTCATCAGTTGGAATACTTTTGAAGCCATAACCTTTCAAGCGATGGATGGACTGGAATAAGGAATATGAGGTATGCACATAAACAGAGGTTTTATTTCCAACATCTTCCTCATAGCCTTTGATGACAGCTCCGTTCACGCTGTTTTGAAAACAATGTAAGTTGTAATATGCAATATGTACAGTAAGATCATACAATATTGGAAGCCTGGGGCAATTCTCACTGCAACTTTATATATGAATTTTTATGCCATTCAGACAAATAGATCTCAAGATTTACCCTAAAAGTAACTTGGCCATCTTTTTTTGTATTAATTGGTTGGTTGTAAAAGTCACAGAATTCACACTGATATTATTTTAATCTCTCTTCTTTTAAATAGCTCACAGTCAGAGCTTTCAGGATAAAGTTCAGCCTCCACACAGTGGGGTTAGTCATAATTCTGCATCCCTTTACAGTTTGTTTGGCTACACTTTACATTAAGGGTACATTTATTAATAATATGACTCTATTAGGCATTATTCTATGCTTAAGTAATGTCTCAATTAATGATTGATTAATTAATTGATGAATAAAAGCAGTTAATAATATAGAATTAATGTTTACTAAGTGGTTGTTAGACTGTTGCTAAATGGTCACTGACTGGTCACTAAGCAGTTGCTACACCATTGCTATGTGATTGCTGGGTTGATGTTAAGAGGTTGCTAAGCGGTTGCTACATGGTTGCAATGTGTCAAAAGGTTGCTACGTGGGTTGCTAAATGGTTGCTAAGTGGTTGCTAAACTGTTGCTACATAGTTGCTATGCTGTTGCTAAGTGGTCCATGGGTGGTCGTTACATGGAACTTTTTAGCAACTATTAAAACTAAAGACTACTGTGAACTATGCATTAGGTTGTGCTCATTAGGTAGTTATAGACAACTTCAAGACTAAGAACTGTTTTTTCAAGACTAAAAAACAGCTATTCTTACCGAAACACATAATGGTGGGAATCAATCTCCTTGCCCATTTTTGAGCCATTAAGAATGCCCCCAGTTCCCACCACAGCACAGCGAATACAGCCATCTTGTGCACTTTCAGGCACTGGTAGTAACAGAGCAGACTTTTGGTTTGGGATCAGATTTACAGACGAATTCACATCTCAAAGGAAACCCAAAGACAACATATATGTGAGTTTCAGTGTCGAAACAAATTTGATTAACAATTGAAGAAAAATATGTGTTCTGACAACAATGACTGTTCAAACTAGACTGCCCTGTTTTCCCAAGTGTTGATTTTAGATGCGATAATATATAGATGGCCATGTACTAGTATATAACCATATTCACACACTGGCACTCCTTTAACAAATAGAAGTTGGGAAGACAAAGAGAAGATTGTACTGAAAGCAAATCATGTGTGAAGAAGTTTAGTTTACTCACCATTATAATGATATTCCATGAATCCAAAGGGGTTATTGAAATGTGCCAAACGATTCCACTCACTGATATTGAGAAGACCCTTGTGTAGCCAAAGCTGGATGTCAGGAATGAATGCGACCTGAAACTTTTCATCTTTGGAGTTCTGAAGGGACTTTGAACAGACCTTTAAGTAAAAGCAAATTAGACTACAGGTCAAAATTCAAATATCTGTAAGATTAGTATTAATAACCATCAGTACAGTCATGCATTAGACCAGTGGGAGAATGTTACCAAAGGTTCTGATGCATTTAATACATATAATGATGAGAAAATGTTTATATTTTATTTTAATTATATTTGCATATTTGCACCATTCATGCTTTTGTCTCACCCTGTATAGTAAATATTATAGCTTTCGTATGCAGTATAACTATACTATAGCCACTTTGTTAGGTACATCTACACTCACTCTCCATTTAGCTCCATTGATCATATAGGTGCACATTGTAGTTCTACAATTACAGGCTGTAGTCCATCTGTTTCTCTGTATACTTTGTTCAGGACCCCCATATGACCAACACAGAGAAGGTAGATCATTCTTATTGACACTGACGTGGTGGTGGTGTATTAGTTTGTGAGCTGCTGGAGATTTTAAACACTGTCCTGTTAGATACACCTACATTGTTGGCTCACTACATAGATGTAAAGTTTAGTGGGGCACATGCCCTAGTAAAATGTTGCTGGGCTCCAAAAAAATCAGTCAGTTTTACCCTGTAGTGCTGAGCAGAATGACAGGACATGCCATAAAAAATTCACTACTTTCACTCCATTTCCCTTTACTGAAGTAATAATGGACATTATTCATATTTACCATAAAGTCAGCTATGCAACAAGGTCATAGCTATATTTTGGTTACAGCCACCTATAACCCTATAACCTACCAAAAATACATATTAGACCACTAAATTAAAGGCATTAATTAAACTAATAATGGCTTAAATTACATTAGCATAAGCTTTATTTCTACTAACTAGTAAATAGTTAATATAACAGTGATGTACTGATTTTAAGATCCTGTGTAATCTATCAGGAATTGATGCTGCAAAATCAAGATCACAGTTTCTGTTTTTGTTTGTTGTGTGTAAACAAAATCAGTGCAACTAATAAAATTTTCTTTAGTGTTAATGTGTTCATTTCACATCCATGGCAGAGCAATACCCACTTTAGTGTTAAATGGCTTCATCAAAGTTGTGCCTCTACAACTGACTGGAAAGAAGAGGGATACACATAACTGTGAAGTGAGTGTATACAATGAGTGTATAACAAAGAGATCAACATTATTTTGGGTCACTCCGGCTTTCATCTCATGTATAGAAAATACTATAAAATTAATCTAGAACAAAAGGTAACAGTACTACACTATATATTATAGACTGAAAATACTAAGCCTTACCGCATGTCTGTCTTCACTGTTCCTCATATAAACATCCTCAAAGTCCCATTTTGGCAAGTGTTTAAAATCTTTTTTTAAAAGGAGTGGAAGAACAGTAGCTGCTGTAACATCTTCAGTGGTCTCAACAATCCCAAATACTCCAGACTTCAGTACAGAGTAAAACATGGTTTGGGGACTTTAATAGAAAAATGGAAAAGTAATAAAGAACACTGTAGTTATGCAGTTACATTAACTTGTCCATACAGTCTGGTATACAGAAGCCTTCAAGCAGGTGAATCACTGGGATAAAACATTTGCACAATTAATTAGGCAGCTTAAAGTCTAGGAACAACTTCTATATATTTGAACTACTTAAACTTACCCCATCGATGTTTTGTGGATCTTTATCCAAATGACTAAATAGAACAGGACGAAACAAAGCAAGGAAGCAGAAAAAAAAATAACTTTCCGCATGGTTCATGACTCACTGAGCAGCTTTGTTTGAGTATATAGGTGGGTGATGTTTGAAAGGTGTTACAGCTCCATTATCGGGGCTGGACTTCAGTTAATGTAAATTTGTAGAGCTGCAATGAAAAACATGCTTTTGAAAGACGTGCTTTGCAATTGCAGTCAGAATTAGAAATATTAACCCTTGTATTAAGGGTCAAAAATAGTCCACCACCATGTTTGAGAGCTGAGAACTGCCCCTCCCCACAAAACTGGATGACTTTTCAGAACTGCTTTCTGTACATTTCTACTACTTTCCTAGGCTAAAAAAATGTTTACACTTATTTTTATCAATAAAATTAATAACAAGATGATGAAGTAAAGAAAACAACTATGTTGTAATGAAAATGAGTGTTGCCCACTGATTAAACACAATCTGCTCTGTTAAAATGAGAAAAACCAAAATATTCAGATTGTAATGAATGACAAATAGTTTCTTCATGTAAAATAGAAATACAAACCCAATTCCAAAAAGTTGGGATGCTCTATAAAATGTAAATAAATGTAAATAAAAACTGAATGCAATGGCTCTTACTGACCCATATTTTATTCAAAATAGACCATAGAACACATATCAGATGTTGAAAGTGAGATATTTCATCATTTCATGAAACATATTAACTCATTTAGAACTGGAGGCAACACATCTTTAAAAAGTTGGGACAGGGCCATGTCTACTATTGTGTATCATCCCCTCTTCTTTTAACAATCAGCTGTAAACATGTGGAGACATGTGGAAGTGAGGAGAACACTGGAGTTTTTGGGACATTTTACACAGCACCCCAAATTTTTGAAAATTGAGGTTCTATAAAGAAGCTGCTTTATTTGAGAAGTTTATTGAATGTGGGTAATTTTTTACCCTTAGGACAAGGGGTGTCAACAGAATGTTAAAATTACATTAAGTCGTTTACTCGTCATTCTGAATGCACTTAACTCTATTTATCAACCTTGGTTTAAAATGACTGCTTACATATTTGCTTAATGTCATTAAGAAGCCTGAAGATCAAAAGGGATGATAGGTTCTTCTGTGGAAATACTCAATAACACTTAGAAATAATAAATACAGAAGAAATAGAAACATATTGTAGAATTGCCTAAAAAATGACAAAACTGACAAATAGTGTACACTGAAATGTTTGTAAAAACGCAACAAAAAACTAAATTCGAATAAAGACTTGTTATTAATAAAAACACTGAAGCTGGCCCTTCTGTTCATTAAAAGTTGCATTTCACTGGATTCATTTGGACCCTTTGTATTGTTCATCAATTCATTCTTATTTCTTTGGTCTGTCAAATCACACCTGTTAGTGTGCAAACTTTGGGACATTCAATAATCAAAAAAGTAAAATAAATTACAAATCTCAATATAATCTACAATAAGTATTGTCCCTTGTTCCATTTAAATACATATTACATTGTTTTTAAATGCTACTGATACTCCCCAAAATGTAAAATCCATCTTAATAAACAGTACAATAATACTATAATACAAGCATTAAATATATTATTTTTAAAAATAATCATACCATACAACCATATCATTCTAAAATCTTAAATGAGAAACATTTTTGGAAAACTTCCTGAAAGAAACACAGAATGATTGTGCAACTAAAATGGTTCACACTTTCAGGCAGTTGCTAACTGGTCAATAAGTTGCAAATGTTTTAGCTAGATGGCTGCTAGCTAGGCTGTTGCTAGGCTGTTGCTAAGTGATTACTAAATGGTTTCTAGGCTGTTGCTATGTGTTTGCTATGCCGCTCTTATGTGGTTGCAACATGGTTGCTAGGTTATTGCTAGGTAGTTGATATTACATTACATTACATTACATTGCAGTTAGCGGACGCTTTTATCCAAAGCGACTTACAATAGTGGGAAAGTACAGATGCGAAAAAATAATACTAGAGTTGTACTAGTAATTACTAGTACTAGTATACTAGAATTAACATTTGGATATCGAATGCTGAGTGCATATCAGTACTCATGGGAAGTATTTGGGATCACTAGAGCAGGTGCTCTTTGAAGAGCTTGGTTTTTAGATAAGGGGGAGCCTGCTCTGTCATCACCTTATAGGCGATCGTGCAGGCTTTGTGTTTGATCCGGGCAGCAATCGGAAGCCAGTGTAGCTCAATGAGCAGTGGGGTGACATGTGCCCGTTTTGGATGGTTAAAAACCAGACGTGCTGCTGCATTCTGGACCATCTGTAGTGGTTTAATAGTGCAGGCTGGGAGGCCTGTTAGCACAGCGTTGCAGTAATCGAGGCGTGAGATAACCACAGCTTGTACCAAGATATAGTAGATGAGCAGATGCTTTTCCACCCCATTCATTCTTAATGGGGAAAAAATCATAAGATTTTATATTCAAATCATCAGAATTATATTTTATCAGAAAACTGTATGTTGGATCGAAAAGCTGTATACAGTCATGGCCGAAAGTGTTGGCACCCCTGAATGAAGTATTTCTCCCAGAAAATTATTGCAATTACACGTTTTTTTATACACATGTTTATTTCCTTTGTGTGTATTGGAACAACACAAAAAACAGTGGAAAAAAGGCAAATTTGATATAATTTCACACAAAACTCCAAAAATGGGCCAGACAAAACTATTGGCACCCTCAACTTAATATTTGGTTGCACACCCTTTGGAAAAAAAACTGAAATCAATCGCTCCCTATAACCATCAACAAGCTTCTTACACCTCTCAACTGGAATTTTGGACCACTCTTCTTTTGCAAACTGCTCCAAGTCTCTCATATTTGAAGGGTGCCTTCTCCCAACAGCAATTTTAAGATCTCTCCAAAGGTGTTCAATGGGATTTAGATCCGGACTCACTGCTGGCCACTTTAGAACTCTCCAGCGCTTTGTTTCCATCCATTTCTGGGTGCTTTTTGAAGTATGTTTGGGGTCATTGTCCTGCTGGAACACCCATGACCTAGGACACAAACCCAGCTTTCTGACACTGGGCCCTACATTGCGACCCAAAATCCATTGGTAATCTTCAGATTTCATGATGCCTTGCACACAGTCAAGGCACCCAGTTCCAGAGGCAGCAAAACAACCCCAAAACATCTTTGAACCTCCACCATATTTGACTGTAGGTACTGTGTTCTTTTCTTTGTAGGCCTCATTCCATTTTTGGTAAACAGTAGAATGATGTGCTTTACCAAAAAGCTCTATCTTGGTCTCATCTGTCCACAAGATGTTTTCCCAGAAGGATTTTGGCTTACTTACATACATTTTGGCAAACTGCATGTCTCTGTGTCATCAGGGGGGTCCTCCTGGGTCTCCTGCCATAGTGTTTCATTTCATTCAAATGTCGACAGATAGTTCGAGCTGACACTGATGCACCCTGCGCCTGCAGGACAGCTTGAATTTCTTTGGAACTTGATTGGGGCTGCTTATCCACCATCCGGACTATCCTGCGTTGCAACCTTTTATCAATTTTTCTCCTCCGTCCACGTCCAGGGCGATTTACTACAGTGCCATGGGTTGTAAACTTCTTGATTATGTTGCGCACCGTGGACAAAGGAACATCAAGATCTCTGGAGATGGAGACCTTGAGATTGTTGATATTTTTCCACAATTTTTGTTCTCAAGTCCTCAGACAGTTCTCTTCTCCTCTTTCTGTTCTCCATGCTTAGTGTGGCACACACAGACACACAATGCAAAGATTGAGTCAACTTCTCTCCTTTTTATCTGGTTTCAGGTGTGATTTTTAAATTGCCCACACCTGTTTCTTATCACAGGTGAGTTTGAATGAGCATTACATGCTTGAAACAAAGTTATTTACCCTCAATTTTGAAAAGGTGCCAGTAATTTTGTCCGGCCCATTTTTGGAGTTTTGTGTGAAATTATGTCAAATTTGCCTTTTTTTCTTCTGTTTTTTGTGTTGTTCCAATACACACAAAAGAAATAAACATGGGTATAACAAAACATGTGTAATTGCAATAACTTTCTGGGAGAAATACTTCATTTTCTGGAAAAAATTCAGGGGTGCCAACACTTTCGGCCATGACTGTACAAGCACCCCATTCCACATCAGAATGTACATTCCAGAGTTGAAATGGTGTTGATACAGTGAAACTGGGACTATTTTGTGAACAAAAAAGGGTACTGAGGAGAAGAAGAATATAACAATATATGCTTTCCAATGTGAACCAATAAAAGTGACATTTGGTTTATTTCACTTTATTATTTATTTGAATACATTGGTCATCAGAGCCATGCTCAACCTCAAACTCCACAGCTCATTAGTAGCTGACTGCTGTCCTATTATTGGGTTATGACCAAACTACCTGCTTTATACAAGCAGCACCATTTAATGATGATTGTGTGTCAGATTGTGTGTCAACAGATTTTGTTTAAAGATGGACGAGACATGCTATAAATTTGAGTAAAATTATGAACAATGAACTTTTTCACAATATTCGAAATTGTTTTTAGATGTACTAGTATGTTATACCAACACCCCACTCAGAATAGGTGGTCACAAACCAACTCTCAGCAGATGTCAGAGCTGCATCTTGCCTAATAAAATGGCAACAGTTTTAATGACATAAACAATCAAAATATTGTTAATTAGGGAATGCTTCATATAAACAACTCTTCTTTTCATGCAGTGAAACTGATTAATCAACTGTGCTAAAGTCTCCACTTGTTACAAATCTGGATCTGAAACACAGTAGTCATTAAATGTGGACAAACATTGATATATAAAGACTGTAGTGAATGTATTTGTAAAAGCTTTGTGTTTAAGTGATATGTTTATAACAGTTTTTTTACACTGTGGGTGAATGCAGTAGGGAAGTGCATTTCCATCTCTAAGACTGGTGCAATACACATACCTATGCACTGCCAATTCCCCAATACATTAAATACACAAGAAGCTAATATGATATAATATAATAATATGATAACCCCCCCCCCCACACACACACACACACACACACATTGTAATGCAGTACGAGTCAACAAAATTTCATTTAAAACAATGTGATTAAAGAATGACACATAATTCAAAATGGTACAGATTTCTAATGTGAGAGAGTAATTTTAGCTTAAATACTGAAAGCATCTTTGTGCACCAGGAACTTTTATTTATATAATAGATAGATATAACAGAATAGATATTACTGGTAGTTTAGAGCAAATACGTCTGTGAGAGCGGGAAAACTGTTGTGAATGTTGTTGTAAATTCAGACAAATGTGTAATCAATATCTCATAATTGTCTCAAATACTGTAGCTGTTTGTAACCGGTGTGAGACAAGAATTTCAGTAACTTTCCTGGAGGTATTTTGTTAAAAATCTCATTTCAAAAATCAAATGTTTGATTGTCAGTGATGTACTACATTTAGTATATCTCAGTGCTTCTTCTCCTTTGAGAACAAATGAGTGTGTCGAGAATAAAAAAGAGAGTTGGAGTGTGAGGTGCCTACTGTTTTCTTTCTTTGGTAATAAAATGTTCAGATTTACAGAATGTGTCCATGTTAACTGCTCCTCATATGCTGCTACATTGCAACTCATCCTAAATTTTAACTTGTGCACAATTTTATCATGGCAGATTGTGAACTTATATGATAGTGCACCAATGTGAATTGCTTAATCATACCATCGCTACTGTATAATGCAGTAACTTAAAAGTACAATGCATAGTATCTAAGAATAGGCAAAAATGCCTATTACAGACAGTGAATCACTTTTGAACCAATGCAAACTCTTGTTTGATTATTTTGCAGGTCTGCTTCAACTTCTGATATGCAAGATTGAACATATTTCTAGCACTCAAGAGTGTGACTGGTTAGGTCAACTCAACATGTGAACGTCTTTTTCTGCCAGATCAGTTAAGTCTTTAGAGTCCTACTTTTAGATAGAGTAAAGTTTAAGCTGTTCCTCCATGTCATTCTCCGTCACCTCACCAAATGTTTCCTGGTTTTCTTTTAGCAGCTTGAAGATTGCAGCCAGCTGCTCCCGTTGAACTCTGAAAGAATCACACACACAAACACACACACTCATTCACATTCAGTATTAAGTAAAGATGAAACTAGGCCAGTCACAATCATGACATTTTAGCGTAACATATGGCAAGCCTGTGTTTTAATGTTGATACTGTTTGAATAGCAATTTACTCAACCTCCAAATGAAATATTCTAAAAATTTGAGTTTCTGGATTTCTGATGTTTGTGAACTGTAAGACATAATGATCAACATTAAAACAAAAAAAGGCTTGAAATATGTCACTTTATGTGTAATGAATATAAAATATGTGACAGTTTACCTTCTAGAATTAAATTATCAACAAAAATATTTTTCATGTTCTAAGTTTTAATACATGACTACTATAATGCTCTTGACAACCAATAAATCCTACAAATATATTTAATCTATAACTCTTCTGCTGCATTCTGTTACACACTCTGTCTACATATATAAACTGTACATTTAACACACAATTGAATACAATACTACTCTACTTATTTGTATTTACATTTTCCTATATATTTTTACTTATATTTATAATAAATTATTAGTAACTAGAGCAATATTTACACTGTTCTTTAGTTTTTCTTTAACCACTTTATATAATG
This sequence comes from Crenuchus spilurus, assembly GCA_036984385.1. Taxonomy (NCBI): domain Eukaryota; kingdom Metazoa; phylum Chordata; class Actinopteri; order Characiformes; family Crenuchidae; genus Crenuchus; species Crenuchus spilurus. Next base: position 26,268 of record BRDA01006612.1, read on the forward strand.
TGTATATTTATTACTAGTGTATATGTATAGATAATATTCAGAAACATACAATTTGGCTTCTGGTAGACAGTAACTGCATTTCATTGCTCATATAAGACATACGCATCAACATTAAAACAAAAAAGAATTGAAATATGTTGCTTTACGTGTAATGAATAGAAAAAATGACAGTTTGCTGTTCTGAATTAATTATGAACACAAAAATGAATTTTGCCACCATATTCAGGGCTCTAGACTAACTATTTGCACTGGTTGCCCTGGTGCGCCTAAATTTTTTTCTTAGCAGCACAAAAGTTAGGTGCACCCAAATTTTCGACCGCATCGCATTTAACACCACAGTTTTACAGGTTCACTTTTTTTTTTATTGCTGTCCATATGATCAACATAAATTTCTTTATTTGAAGCACAATTCTACAAGAAAGGTAACTTACTGAAAAAATGTTGGTGCTTAAAGTGCTTCACTGAGCTGAAATTTAAAATTAAATTAAAAAAATGCAATGAATTATATTAGCAGCTTTACTGTATCTTAGCCAGGGAAACTGGTCAAGACACAGTCTTCAAAATGTATACACTTTGCCCCTTTTATTTTCAGTGGGTTCTGGCTCGGAGTCGATCATATGTGGCTCATTATCTGATGTTGTCTCTGAACCACGGCTCGACACAACGTGGGAGCAGGGTTGCCAGGTCCAACAAAAATTTCCAGCCCAAAGTCAATCTAAAACCCGCCCTTCAGTAGCTTAAACTAGCCCAAAATATATGTCTGTCACACGTTTGAAGCAAATAGCAAAACAACTATGAGTATATGACTTAGTATTTTGTTTATAAGGGATTTATTATCAGTCCATCAAACCTTTTTCTTTTCCCAGTCCTTGTAATACCGTCTCTCGTATTTCCCCTGGCATATTAGTTAGTGACTGTTTTCTCTTCACCTTCTCTCTCTCTCTCTCTCTCTCTATCTATCTATCTATCTCCTTTTCAGGCTATCTTTCCTCATAGTGTTAGTGTTTGTGTTTCAAACAAGCCCAATTTGGCATGAAAACTGTGAACCTGGCAACTCTGCCTGGGAGGTCGATGGCTCCGTGTCTGAGCATTGGTTATGATTTTCGGACAGATCAGGCCTTAACTTAACACTCTTAATGAAAAAGTTGTCAATCGTTCTTTTCATCTTCTCTCATCATCCGCGGTTACATTCACTCTGTTTATTTGTCGGGCCTAGGCTACTCACCTCGCTCAGACTGTAGCCAACGCATGCATTTTCAAACGTACACACGTACAGGAATAGCTGAACCACAGCCAATCGGTCCCACCCTTCACTATCTTTGATTGGTGCCCTTCATTATCTCTGATTGGTTTAGACCACGATATGGGTCTAATATGTGTCTCCTGTTGAACCACTGGGAGACTTCAGAGTCGCGGAGAGTTTTTTTTCCCCTCGAACGGCTTTTTAGTCACACCATTGAAAAATTTGGTCGCATGTGCGACCAAATTGGTCACACTCTAGAGCCCCGATATTCAAATTCTCTGATGTCACTTCATGTACTGACTCAAGCCATGAATCTGTGTTATTGAAAATGTACTTAAGTAACTAAGTTAAGCAAAGAAAAAAAATCTAACTGATTTAAAGGAACACTGTACTCATACATCATAATGAACTAATGACGTCAGATGTATTATTCACACTAATCTGTAGGGCTAAAGTGTGTCTTAAGCATCACAAAAGAATAACGACAACTCAACCACCACCTACCAAAACATGCATTACTGCTGTACTTTAAGACAGTAGGATTTGTCTGGAGAGTGTGGAAGCAGGTGGAAGGGTCAGTGCAATGTGATCCTATTGTGATTGTGAATTATTAATACAATCCAAAAATAATTCATTCATTCATTCATTCATTATCACACCCGCTTAATCCTTATCAGGGTCGCGGTTAGTCCCCTACCCCCTCACTGGGCGCAGGGCAGGGCATTACACTATGCAACTAAGCCCAGGACAGGGCGCCAGTCCATCACTGGGTGACACACACACACACACACCTACGGACAATTTTAGAGTACCCAATTCACCTGACCTCCATGTTTTTGGACTGTGGGAGGAAACCGGAGACCCCGGAGGAAACCCACGCAGACACGGGGAGAACATGGAAACTCCGCTCAGATGGGGAATCGAACCCAAGACCCCAGCGCTGAGAGGCGAACGTGCTAACCACTAAGCCACCGTGCCGCCCATCCAAAAATAATTAAAATAGAAAATTAATTTTAAAATAACAGGATCACAGGGCTGAGTCCTTAACGACAAACCCACAGCTGCCCCTATTTGTATTATGTATGTATTATCTCTTACGTATGCTAGCATGTGAGAAAAAAAAAACATATCACCTCCGTTCTTCCTCTAGTTCTTCTTTACTCATCATCTTCTCAAGCTGGCTTGTCCGCAACATCCCAGGCACGTACCTGAGGGGCATGTCCTCATCGCCCATTCCATCGACTGTAAAACATATTTTTGTATTTTAAAAGACATAACCCATATATGTCTATGACACTACAGAAAGAGAGGATAAAATTCCTTCTACTTTCAATTCAACTAATTTAATTTGCACTTAATGCTCACCCATGTGTTTAGCTGATTACACAATCTAAATAGAAAAGAATTAACAGTATGCTCTTGAGCTCCGCAGATATCTAGCTAGTTCAAAGAGTTAGGGTTAGCATTGCCAAAAGAATTTGACAGACTTTTAGCAGCTGCACACTAGCCTGAAGTCAACAAGTGTTAGCTAGTGGGGTATGGACTGTGGGGCACTGGGGATCTCTAGTATCAGTGCAATGTGTGAATGTAAGTGCATGACGACACTAATGCTCTCATGCGATTATATCCTCACAGCAATGTTCCAACAATATCAGAAGGAGACAAGCTCATTATTAATACCACTGATTCCAGAATGGTGCACTTTGTAGTTCTACAAGCACAGACTCTAGTCCTACTGTTTTTCTGTACATTTTGTTATTCAATGGTCAGGACACCCACATGACCACCACAAAGCAGGTAATATTTGGGTGGTGGATCATCCTCAGCACTGCAGTATAAGTGGGTCAAACACAGCAGAACTGCTGGAGATTTTAATTACTGTGTCCACTCAGTTTTCAACTCCATTAGACACACTACAAAGTGCACCTATATTGTCAGTGGAGTTGATAAAATTGATAGAGTATAGACAAAATGATGTGTATATATTCAACAGGCCAATGAGCGTATTACAAAATGACATTCAGTATGAGACATCTGTTGTAATTTTTCTTTTACTAATCCTTATTTCTGATTTTTATTTAAATGTCAGCACTAAGTGATCTCATACCACATGTTTCTTATTGTGCTGAGTGTTGACTCTTAGACAATGCTAATCAAATTCCCCACTGTTCCCTGTTATCTTGATTAAATCCCACTGTCTTACTTGCACATGGTAGGGTTGACTGAATCCCACTGTGTTTCCCCATAGTCAGCTAAATTACAGTTACTGCATTCCCTATAAAAACCTGACTCCTACATTGTGAAGTCAGACAGCAAGGCAAAGACAGAGACTGCAGATCTGAAACTGGGAAAAGCCTTATCACATCAACAGAAGCTTCATTTTCAATAATAAAGAAGAATCCTATACACTTCACTGTCTCCTGACTTATCCTTCTGGTGCTGAAAAAGACTCTCTTCAATTGATCTCAAACCCTGGGATCCAGAAGCAAAATTATATTTACAACAATTGGTGCCAAAACAATTGGTGGCAGAACAAATATATTTACAACACATTTAATTAAACAGAAATGTACCTGAGGGCAAGTTTGCACATTCACCATTCCGTGCCACAGGAGTTTCACGTTTACTGCCAGTTGTTTCCTCCTCTCTCAATCTGCCCCAGGCTGTGTGACTTGTATATACTGAGGTAGTGTCTTTGCCTGAGATGAATGTCTGACAATATGCATGGTTATGAGGACAGAAAGGGGAAGTCACTATAATTATTAACTTGAATGGGGAAAGTTTAATAGCTGACAACATTTATCTCTCTTTATCTGTATAAAGTCAGTGTTTATATCTCTTTGCCTGTGCACAGTCCATATTTATTATCTCTTTATGCTTACAGTGTTTATATCTAATTACCTGTGTAGTCAGTGTTTAACTCTTTATGTTTACAGTCAGTGTTTATATATGTGTACAGTCTGTATTTAACTATTTATGCTTACAGTGAGTGTTTATATCTTTACTTGTGTAGTTAGTGTTTATATCTTTACCTGTGTACAGTCATTATTTATCTCTTTATGCTTACAGTCAGTGTTTATATCTTTAGCTGTGTGCAGCCAGTGTTGATTTCTTTACCTGTGTACAGTCAGTATTTATCTCTTTATGTTTACAGTCAGTGTTTATATCTTTACTTGGTGCAGTCAGTATTTATTTATTTACCTGTGTACAATCAGCATTTATCTCTTTACCTTTTGAAGTCAGTGTTTATATCTTTACCTGTGTAGTCAAGCGTTTATATCTCTGTACCTGTGTACTGTCAGTATTTATCTCTTTACCTTTTGTAGTCAGTGTTTATATCTTTACTTGTGTACAGTTAATATTTCTTTTTACCTGTTTAGTCAGTGTTTATTTCTTTACCTGTGTACAGTCAGTGTTTATATCTTTACCCGTGCAGTCAAGTGTTTATATCTCTTTACCTGTGTGCAGACAATATTTATCTTTTAATGTTAACAGTCAGTGTTTATATCTTTACTTGTGTACAATCAGTACTTATCTCTTTACCTTTTGTAGTCAGTGTTTATATCTATACCTCTGTAGTCAGTATTTACCATGTATCACAAAAGTGATTACACCCCTCACATTTCTGCACATATTTAAGTATATCTTTTCATGGGACAACACTGACAAAATTACACTTTGACACAATGAAAAGTAGTCTGTGTGCAGCTTATATACAAACCGGATTCCAAAAAAGTTGGGACACTAAACAAATTGTGAATAAAAACTGAATGAAATGATGTGGAGGTGCCAACATCTAATATTTTATTCAGAATAGAACACAAATCACAGATCAAAAGTTTAAACTGAGAGAATGTATCATTTTAGGGGGAAAAAATATGTTGTTTCAAAATTTCATGGTGTCAACAAATTCCAAAAAAGTTGGGACAAGGCCATTTTTACCACTGTGTGGCATCCCCCCTTCTTC